>DWJZ01005457.1:0-14035 GCA_018249125.1 Asbolis capucinus | reverse complement strand
TGGCGCTGCATGCAATTTAGTAATTTATAGACGCAAGCTTAAGAAACGCTTGGAAAATTATGAACAAGATAAATACATAAATATTTCAGAACAACTCTCACACGGCCATCTGATTCTGAACTCTCACACGACAGGCAGGTTGGTCTAGTGGTTAGTGAACCTGACTACTACACCGGACCGTGGGTTCGATTTTCACCCAGGTCAAACTTTTCTGTGATGAGCAGGAATGTTTATTCTGCGTGTCTGGGTGTTTAATAGAAATATTTATTTTAGTATGTATTTAAAAGTATATATGTATTTTTATCAGTTATCTGATCACCATTGTACAAGCTAACGTTTAGTTGGGTTCAGATGGCCGTGTGTTAGTTGTCCAAAGATATTATTATTATTATTATATTACTCTAAACTAAGCATTAGCTTGTACTATGTTGGTCAATATGTGGTCACATGTGGCCCTGTGGTGCGGTGCGGCCCACACAGAGCCCTATACACGATGCCATATGGTAATTCTTGTGATCTCTCAATGACGAAACATGAAAAGTGGCCCGCACCAATCCTACTAATATTATAAATTCGAAAGTATGTCGTGGATGGATGTTTGTTACTCCTTCACTCAAAAATACTGAACCCATTCTGATGAAATTTGGTACTGAACTTTATTATAATTTGGAACAACATATCGGCTACTTTTTATCAAGATACCTAGCACGCGGGCGATTCGCGGGCGGAACCTAGTCTCATTGTATCTTTATATTATGTCCTATTTTTAAGATGTAGTAATGTGTCATTCAGTTTTGTTTCATTCCGTTCCGTTCAATTTCATTCAGTCAGTCACAAAAATCATATTTTGTGTGAAGGAATAACAAACATCTATCCCCCCAAACATTCACATTAATAATATTACTAGTTTTAATTTGATGTCAATTTGGTCTCAAATAAATAATATTATTTTTTCATTTGTGGCCTTATAAAAACAGGTTGCCGATCCGTGCATTAGGCTATCACCCCACAGTGTAATAAAAGAAAATGCATTAATTATAACGTAAAGTAACCCAGAGCATTGTCACATCACGTTATTTGACTTGACATAAATAACTCTTGCCAACCCTTTTTCACCCTAATTGTAACGTTCACGCTCGTGTTATTGCACCCTAATAATTTTTATATGAATTACTTGCATGACTGCACAGAATGTACTTTTAATTGTCGGACCTGGTAATACCAGGTCAGTTTTGTCTGGGTTTTGTTGCGTTGGAATAAGTTCATCGATGTTTAATACCTAATTTTAACTTTAACATTTCAAGTTTGTATAGTAGAAATTCCAGATCAAGTTAACACCAAGCATAGATGTCGGGTCAGCTACAAAAATTTGCCTCGACATATCAGCTCACTGGAAATCTGGGCTGGTGTTTTGTTTAGTTCATTTCAAAAGTAATGTGCGTGTTAAAAGTAAATTATAATAATATGGTGAAATCTGCACTTCTAAGGTTCCCTCATAATATTCTCGAAAGTGACGTCTACTAATCCATAGCCAGCATGCTGAACTGCCCTTCACGCTGTGGGAGAGACACAAGCCCCGCAGCGGGATTGTATACAGGGCGTGCCAAATAAATATACATATATATGCTCGAAGTACAATAGCCTCCCTACACAGTCGGTTAAAAAGAAGGTCTCTTTTAATCATAACTTAAAAATTTAATTAAAGTTTAGCCAGTATGCCACCTCTAATAGGTTTGTCTTCCCAAACTTTTGCCATAATTTACGAGTATTTTAATCACGACCCGGGAAAATTAAAATTAATTTTAAAATATCAAAGTTACTTTAAAAATTCGGTCATAGCCATTTTAAGAAATAAGTATTCTCTTCATTTTATTCTCTCTTCTTCTACAGTTGAACCTATTGTAAAGTTTTTAAAATCCTTTACTATATAATCGGGGATTGGTTCAATTTATTAAAGAATTACTCCAAGCGTGTTTCTCCATGACTATGGAGTCTTAGAATATCCTACTTCCTACTAATATTATAACCGCGAAAATTTCTAAGTATGGATGGATGTATGTTTGTCATTCACGTAAAAACTACTTGACGTATTTCGATGAAACTTTTCAGTAATATAGGTTATACATCTAAATAACATATAGGCTACAATTTGTAATGATTTTATGTGATTTTGGTCATAATGTAACGATACATGTCAATTGGGTTGGAAAAAATCTGCCCTCTGAGAGCTGTCTTAACATACAAGTTTTGGTATATAGAAATATTGATAGGAACGGACCGGATTAAAATTATGAACATGACGCGAGCGAAGCCGCGGGCGGACCCTAGTAAATGTGAACTTCATCACACTCAATTTTTTTTTATTTGCACTGAGTATACATGGTATAGATATTGATTAATATACATGTCCATAGTTATATCTTATTCAGCTTAGTTTGAATGTAAATATAATAACAGCATTGCATGCATAACATTTGTTAGGGACTTGGTGAGACAGCTGTTCTTGTTCTCGTGCCAGATGGATTATTTATTGAGGAGAATGTATGTATATTTGTTACTTTCACACAAAATTACTAAACGGATTTGAATTGAATTTGACACAGAAATAGCGTCCAGTATCGGCAACCTTTTCTTACAGGGTTGCCGACCCCTGCTATAGCTGTAACGGCTGTTCTTCTTTGGATTATTTAATGTGCGAAATAAATAAATATCTCGGGACAACTCAAACAGGGCCATCTGACCCCAAACTATTCGTTAGCTTGTGCCATGGTGATCAGACAAGTGATAAACATACATATATACTTTTAAATACATACTTATATCGATTTTTACACTCAAATACACGGAACAAACATTCCTGCTCATCACAGAAAAGTTTGAGTTGAGTGGGAATCGAACCCACGACTTTCGGTGTAGTAGTCAGGTTTAGTAACCACTAGACCAACCGGCCTGTCATATGTAGACTACTTTTTATCCCGAAAATGCAGAGGATGAAATTGTTCCACAGGAACGTAATGGCGGGAAAAAGCTAGTTTATCGATATTTCCTCGAAGCGATAGTGCCACCGGAACCGATTGGAATAACTCAATATGGTACTCCAGTTCCTAGAGAGTTTGAATCGATTATGGAATGAAATGTTACGATGGTATCGAATATTTTAACTACGGACATCGATATAATGTAGTTTGTTGAGACTAACTATACCCTAGATTTATCTAAATATCTTTGGACAACTCGCACACGGGCATCTGTCGCCAAACTAAGCGTTAGCTTGTACTATGGTGATCAGACAACTGATAAATATCAATATATATTTTGAAATACATACTTATATAGATATTGACACCTAGACACAGAGAACAAACTTTCCTGCTCATCACAGAAAAGTTTGACCTAGGTGGAAATCGAACCCATGACCTTGCGTGTAACAGTCAGGTTTACTAACGTTGGTCTATGTTGGTCTAGTGCCAACATAAACTAGATATTTTTCTGGATTTAATGCAATATTATGTAAAATGTGTAGTTTCAGGACATCTCTACAGATGTCTAAGTATTTACCCGGATTCCGAAGAGTGCCCTCTTCGGAACTCCCATGGTTGTAAACTTTCATTTTGAGATCTTTATGGGAAACTCAATGCAGGATTCCTTCCTGTGCCGAAGCTAGTGAATGAGTGTATATAGAACGAATAATACAAAAATGAATAGGCTTCTTTAAGTTAATTTACTTTACCATCTAAGACTACATCGCCATATGCCACCATATGGTAATCAAGCATTAACTTATAATATGTAAAACAGTCACAAATTTCCCTTATTTATCTTTTATATTACAATATCCTTATATTAAAACCGCCTACCGTGTATTTCTGGTTGGTCCCATGTGGTTTGCTGGAAGAAAATGCAATTAGCATTAAATTCGCCATTTGTATGATAATTATGTATGATGATCAATAAAGAATAAAATAAATAAATAAAAATATTATGCATTTGAACTCCCTTCCGTTCAAGAGTCCAACATTCAAACCGCCTGACCACTATCTAGAAAAAGCTGACAATAACATATTGTATTGACAACCGTTTAATTATATCGTATATTCAATTAACTGCAACTGACCGTATATTTATGGTTTTAATTGAAAATTACTCAGTTGTAACTATTGAAAAGAGTGCAGATATAACATATTATTTAATATTGGACTGAAAACTCGATATTTTGTTGAGTATCGCGTTTTGCTAAATCCATATTTATTTTCTCTTCGCTTCGGAAGAACCAGTGGCCAGGAAAAAGTAATAATTGTGACAGAACTGTATAAATTTATCATAATTAGTTAAATGGTTTTAAAGTTGCCGTAATAATTTTAACTGTTATCCCGCAGGAAACCCGAAACTGGAGGAAAACCTATCCTATAAACATTCTCGGGTTTTCATCTACAATGATGTCAAGTTTTAGCAAAATCTATTCAGTGGTTTTTGCGTAAAGCTCGAACAGACAGACAAGAAATAAAAAAAAAATCCGCTTCTACGAGTATATCGATGACAGAGTCGCTCTGGAATAAAATTTCCATAAAAAAAATATTGTACAGAATTTATCCCGATACAGTTTTATTATTAGTACATACATAGATTTTAAACATGCAAGGACGCTTTGACTGCCCTTTTATCGTTCGCTGTAGAATAAGTTTGAAATATTTCATTAGACACACGCTCGCGTCGCTCGTTTAAACACCTGATACTACGTTCAGGACTGGCTCTAAACATTTTTTTTAATATCTCGGGACATCTCACACACGGCCATCTAGAGCCAAACTAAGCGTCAGCTACACACATATATATATGTAAATATATACTTACATATATATTTACACACAGAACAAACATTCCTGCTCATCACAGAAACGTTTGACCTGGGTGGGAACCAGCCCACGATCTTCGGTGTAGCAGTCAGATTCACTAACCACTAGACCAATCTGCCTGAAAAACACTGTAACTCCTCAACGATTAATAATACACTTTCGAAATTATATGTATGTGTTGGTATCAGGGCGTGGTAAAGCTTCTGTTTTTAAATATTTTAATAAAGCTTGTTTTCGTATATTTTAAAACTAATAACTTTAAAATAACCATGACGTAATTATTGGATGACATTCAATCCAAGTACTCGATGATCGAATTTTACGTTTGTGCCAAATTCAACGAATTCGAATTCATTGGAGTTTATTAAATATGCATTAGGATCGGTCGGTTGTCAACGCATAGACCAGTAGCTCTCCAAATAATATGCGGTTTTCACCATTTAATTAGGTTATGCTTCCATTATCGTAGGAGAGTGGCGTTAAATTAATATTGGATGCTAGCTTTTTAATGCGACTGAACGTGGATGGTTTTTTTCTCCTTAGGTCGAAATTTAAAAAATGCTAGAACTAGTCGTTAGACTGCGCGTTGGAAATAAGTTTTAGTGTAAGAGGAATTAACCCGTAACAACAAATATACTAACATACTAATATACAAACATACACTCCAAGTTAAATTAAAGCTTGTAACTGACTGAGCACGAGAAAAATACTGGACTTCCCCTAGACTATCTCCGCTACCTCTGACTGGTTTACCGCCTAAACAGTAATCTAGATTACCTTGGACTACCTAGGCTACTTGGACAACCCCAAGACTACCAATTGGACTAACCCAGGACTACCCACAGATTACCCCAGGACTACCAATTGGACTAACCCAGGACTACCC
The DNA here is from genome assembly GCA_018249125.1 of Asbolis capucinus. Classification (NCBI taxonomy): domain Eukaryota; kingdom Metazoa; phylum Arthropoda; class Insecta; order Lepidoptera; family Hesperiidae; genus Asbolis; species Asbolis capucinus. Next base: position 8,296 of record DWJZ01005457.1, on the reverse strand, counting down.
ACAGATTACCCCAGGACTACCAACTGGACTAACCCAGGACTACCCACTGTACGAACCCAGGACTTCCCACTAGACTACCCCAGGACTAAACCTGTAAACCTGCACTCCAGAGTACCCCATAAAATTCTCAAAGGTCTTTCTGAATTCTGCAAATCTGCATTTGGCATTCCACACTTGATATAAAAATTTCTAACCCTTTTTGTAATTTTAGTTTTTGCTGTTACAGTGGCAACTTTAATTATCCTTATATTAATGTTAGGTATCAATTTGAAAGTCTGTCTGTATGTCACGATCTCACGCTTGAACTGAAGAATCGATATCGATGAAATATGGTTCAGAGATAGATTAGAACGTGAGATAAAATGGGATTTATTCGCGAAAAACGCTTAGGGTAGTAGAAATAAGGTTTGAGAGTTTGTATGAAAGTTTGCCGTTGTTGAAATAGAGGTTGGATTCGTGGGTGTCGAAGGTCTCAACCATGAAACCTGGTATTTTGTTATTTTCATTTTGACTATTAATTTTTTTTATAATTTCGTACTGTGTGGGGGTGAAAAAAAAAGAATTGAAACTATTACAAGCAGACGAATACACGGGAAATAGTTGTCCATATTATTATAATAACTAAATAAATATCTTTGGACAACTCACACACGGCCATCTGACCCCAAACTAAGCGTCAGCTTGTACTATGGTGATCAGACGACTGATAAACAGACATATATACTTTTAAATACATACTTATATAGATATTTCTACTACACACCCAGACACCCAGAACAAACATTCCTGTCCATCACAGAAAAGTTTGACCTGGGTGGGAATCGAGCCCACGACCTTCAATGTAGCAGTCAGATTCGCTAACCACTAGACTAACCAGCCTGTCAAATTATTGATAGCTATGTACGTTTCCTTATCAAATACGGTATATAGTATTCAAATCAGGTTAACTATGTATGTCATCCATCCGTTATCCCCACACCCACTGTTGCTCATTTCCTATTATCTCCATCAACAGCAGGCACCGAGCCATAGTCGCTGAGAGAGATGAGAGAGAAGTCAATTATTCTATTCACATAAAGAGTACGTATCAGCCATTTATTTCTTAAGATTATAAAATTTTAAATCCAACGTGGAACGATTTAAATTCGTTCGTGGATATTCCATCTCAATTCTTCGGAATGTAAATAAAAGAATTTTTAAGTAACAATTTCATTTTACGTTAAAAAGTAAATTTCGAATTGAAATGCTTCCAATGCCAGCGTACAGCCCAACACGACCGCGCAAGGAGAAGAATATTTGTTTACTCGCTTTAATCTTGAACTAATAAATGCCGTTTAAGATAAATATTGTCTTCTCCATTTTGTTTTTAAGGTGATCACAAAAAACTTTATCTATCCTACTAATATTATAAATGTGAAAGTTTGTTTGTTTGTTTGTTACTCCTTCACGCAAAAAGAGTGCGTGCTTGAGTTATAAAATTACAACGAAAAATGATCTTTGTATATATATATATACATATATGTATAGATAAATAAATCGGTTCATCTCAGAGTCAGGCCATTAAAAACGTCATATAAAACTTACACACGTGAGACCCATATGGTGATCTGTTATAATTGATGGAAAATCTGTTAAAAAAATATTGACATTTTGATTTATAATAATAAAGTGACTTGTCACTTCATTTATATGTATTAAATATATATTTTCAAATTTGAGATAAACATTTTTCTTAAAAAATTAAAATAACGTACAGCCATTTTGTTTACAGCATAATTATATTGCAGACAACAGCAATGACTGATTGCCTCTACTGCAATATTAAACTAATCTTAAAATTCAAAACCAATAATTAATATTTAAGTTTCTACCTATCTATACGTATTGTCACTTTGTTAACAGATTATGAACCAAATGTTCTAAAGAACAAATGCAGCAAGAATTTAACGAAGTTGAGTGAGCTATAGAAGAGGTATTGTAAGAAATAGCTTTAAAATTCATAGCTGATGGTACGACCAGTCATTTTTGCTGATCAAACCGAGAGCTCGATAAATCACTGCATCGGAAATATTTATTAAACGTTTCATTTATAACAATGTTTATTAATACTGAAACAGTTAATGAACTATTTTAAATTTTTTCATTCAGTTTCGTATTTATAAGTCAGCTGTTTGGTAGAATGGGTAGTTAATAATAAAACAATTGTAACCCATAACTGTGCCAATTGTGGGCTCGGGTGTCCACTCACAGTGTGAGGGTGTAGCCCATAGTCCACCACGCTGGCCAAGGGCGGATTGGCCTTTCCGTTAAGACCAACTTGCCAGCAACTTAAGAAAATCGACAAAGGACTCTTCGTGTTATGGCTATTGGTTTCAGAACTAGGTTTTAACAGTCGACAACGCGTCGGGTATTTTGTCCCGATTAAAAAAAAAAAAAACTAATTCCGCGCCGGTATGTTAAAAAGTAGCCCGTGTGTTGTTTAAGAAAAAAATGTAGCTTTTACCAAATTCATTCAATTAAGTTAAATACGTTTTGCGTGAAGAAGTAACATTCATCCATAAATCCTCACACTTTCGCATTTATAATATTAATAGAAAAAAAAAACGAATTTTAAGTTTCAATAATTTTTGGACAACATTGACAACTGATTGACATCGGTACAAGTTGACTTCATAGCAATTTCAATGAAACCTTGTTACACAAAAATAGACTGTAATATGTAAACAGTAGGGTTCAATATAAAATTTGAAGGTTCTAGATTTAATTAGCAAATTGTAAGTACAATGTTTGCAGCCCTTGACGATGTCATAATTTATAAGTAAAAGGAATATTACATTTTGAAACATTCGGGAGCAAGAAAATTTATGGACGCGTTAAGTGTTCCCAATTTTATTTTCGCAAAATGTCAGAGTAATAAAATTTCTTTTTATCTCTCCAATGTGAGAGATTTTAATTTCGATGAAAGAAAAACTCGAGAAGCTAGAATCGATTTTGAATCAATTTTTAAATCTATACTAATAATAATATTGTAACGAGGTCAATTCTGTACATTAAATATTTTTTGAAAACGTTGATGCAGGGAGTCTTTTGTATCGATATAGAGACCAAAACATTTTTTTTTATTTATTATATTATTTGTCTGTCTGTTCGAGCTCCACGCCAACACCACTGAACAGATTTAGTCGAAACTTGGCATAGTCATAGTTTAAAACCCGAGCATGGTTATAGGATATATTTTAACCCAGGAAATACATAGCTTTGTTCCCGCAGGATAACGGATTAAAATTAGTACAGCAACTCCGAAACCAATAGACCAATGTAGATGAAATTTTGCATCTTTGTAGCTTACGTGAGGACAACGCATAAAGGACGAGTTTTGTTCCCAAAAAAATACTTTGTTCCCGTGGGATAAAAGGTTAAAATTTGCATGCCAACTCTGAAACTGGACCACTTTCAATAATTTTTCATATTTGTAGTTCACATAACGACAAAGAATATTGGATAGTATTCATCCAATCTTCTACCGAAGCGAAGCGAAGGCAATTTGTAGTCTAAGTATATTATTTTATTTAAATGTTAACTTGTATTTTAATGTTAACTTTTTATTGTACCTAATATTAAAATAATACGAGAAATATAATATGAGAGAACAAGAAAACAACTCTTATCTCTTTATTATTAGTATAGATAACGTTTAATACACTACAAGGGAGACCGGTTATGGTGGGGGGCCGGTCTAATTCCCCACCATCTGAATATGTCGCCTCCTATGTCGTCATGTACGGGTTTAAAGGAAATGAATAATCAATACAAATTGTCAAAAAGCGTACCGATTATAAACGGTTATTTGTCGCAGTCGGTTTGTCTTTTAATTATATTAGGGTCATATTTGTGATTTTCAATAACATTTCTAGTGTGTATTTTCCAGGTCAACGCTCTAACAGTTCCAGTATGGTCAGGGTTACAAAATAATAATAATAAAAACTTTATTTCAAACCATGGATCCATAATTATGTTAGTAGAAATTAGTAAAAATTTGACCTTATAACTATGTTATTGTGAATGTTAGTAAATTGTACAGAATTCATTAATTACAATATAATACACAATATTAATTACAATATAGTATGTACATATGTCCCGTTGCAACCTTTGCCCAAAAAAGTTGCAAGGGACCATCTAGACGGGATGAGAGCATTCTTAGGATCCCGTTGGAGCTGCTCTGCAGTCTGTGGATTACTGTGGTGACCTTTTTCCGCCGTATGGCAAACAAGTCATCCACTCGCGCTTCAACAAACATGTTAGACGCACTCCAGTGTAGTGGCAAACCCAACAGAATCCTAAAAATGTTATTGTACTGGACTCGCAGTATGTTGTAGGCACGTTGTGTGTACCTGATAATGAAATACTAAAACAGTAATTGTTAAATACTCGCAGTTGTTTCTCCAGTTAAGAATAAGTTCGCAAGACCTGGAATCTTCTTACAGTCGCCTAAGTGTAATAAATGGCGCAGCATATAAGCTGCACGATGCAGTTCTGGAACTGTCAAAGTTGACTTCATGCTGGAATATATGACGCAACTTTCCAACATTTTATAACGATGTTTAGGGAAATTTTGTTGTGAATTTCGAACTGTTTCAAATTTTAAACAACAAAATTTTTAATGTAAACATTTGATTTTGGTGCTATACATTATTTATCAACTCGAAGGAACATGTTTTCTTTGCAGAAAAAATAGCCAAGTTTGAGTCTGTTTCAGACCCGGGTGGTGTCATTTCAACAAGCGAGCAAGAAAGAAGCACGTGACAATTTGGCATCATTGCAACTCTGTTTCCACTAGAGAGCTCAGATCTTCTATCAACGTGAAGAGTACAGGTCGAAGTCTATCACGCTAGCCAAATTCGGATTGGTCAACTTCACAAACCTTCAAAAACTTAATAGAGAAGATTAAAGACTTCCTCACGATAAAGGTTTCCCAATAAATACCCATATAATATTGAAGATTTGAAGTGCACATTGGATTCAAGCCTAGATCTTCCCAAGAGACGAGAAATTTGGAAGAATCCAGATTAAAACCAGTTATCACTGCTACCATAGCTATAGCCCATGGACTGGATATTGAATATTTTAACTTTTTCAAGTAATGCAGTATGTAGAATTTTAAAATGAAATCCATAGATATTATGACCACGAACAAAGCTTAGCATCATCCATCGACAACGCATTACTAGTCTGTGACGTCAGCAAACGGTTATATACTCTCAAAACTTCGACTTACAAAAATCCCTCACAAATTTACTGAAAGGAAGTTCTCGTAACCCAGAGACGTCTGATATGCGATTTCTCCGAGGAGGGTAATATAATTTAAAATCTACTGCAAACAGTAGAACGACTGTCGAAAACACCGCGATTCGAAACGAAATATATTACCGTGAATTCGATCAGCTTTAGAGCTATAGACTTGATATTAAATAGACGTGGCATGATTCAACTGAACTCTTTACTCGAGACTGAGGATGTCTAGAGCATACCGCTGCTCTGACGATGGAGAGTTGAGCCGTGGAGGGTTGAGCCAACCCAAGAGTCAGATTTTGTATCGAAAAGACGTTTGACTTGGCTTAAAGATAACTGTCTAACCATAGAATCCGGTACCGACAGCTAGTTTACTAGCGGTCACCCATATATTTTGTTTTGTTTTTTGCTTAACTTTTTCGATCGTACAATGTGCAGGTACGTCATCACGACATATTATAAAAAAGTCCCCTCACCGCCTCTGTCTGTTCGTGATAAATACAAAATCTGCTGAACGGATTTTCATTCGACTATCTTCAATAGATAGATAGGGCAGTTCACGTTGATAGTTTTAGCGCATAATGCTCGAAGGCTTTGTGTGAACTTTTTGGTATATAATAAGAAATTCAAAAAAATATAATCCAAAATAATAGTTTTTTGAATTTTTGTCTATGCAATTGTGTCTGTTCATCTAAGACTGATCAGAATATAATGTAGTTTTTACTTAAAATACCAACACAATAGTTATAAGCAGGATATGTCAGTTTATTTTTAGAACTTGTCAACACAAAAAGTGCTAATATGTACAATAGAATTTTAGGAGTGACATATATATTGTCCCGGAACATAAAAAGGATTTTACGTTGTTTCCGAATTTGCTATGAAAGGGATCCAATGGAAGATTTTTTACCAACTCTTTAACAATAAGAGACACAGGAATGTTTTCTATAGAAAATATTGTGCTCAAAAATTGCTACATAAAATTCTGCAACACCATATATCTGGCTATAATATTTAGGCCCGTATAATCATTTTATATATTCACTACAAATTGCCGTCGCTTCGCTTCGGAAAAAGAGTTGTCCAGTGGTTTCATAGTTGCCATACTAATTTTAACCTATTATCCCACGGGAACAAAGCAGTTTTCTGGGATAAAAGGTATCCTATAACTATTGTTCTTACATAAGCCGCAAATATGCAAAATTTCATCTTGATCCATCATTTATATTGGTCGATTGCTTTCGGAGTTGCCATGCAAATTTTAACCTCTTATCCTTTGGGAACTAAGCCATTTCTACCATTAATACCAGATAAACTATATCTTATAACCATTCTCGAGCTTCAAACTACAACTATGCCAAGTGTCATCTAAATCTGTCAAGTGGTTTTTGCGTGAAGTTTGAACAGACAGGCCGAAAATATTTTAGTCTCAATATCAATAACAAAGCGTCCCTTTTTTTTAACGTGTGGAAAGATCCTCGTCTCTTCCATCCGGCCACGGAAATCTGGATAGGTATGTGGGACTCGAACTCACTAAAATCGCATGGTGTCGACGCCTACCGCCGAGTCTCCTCCACCGCTGGTGTAGCCTGCGTGGATCGCTCCACTGCAACCCGCAGCTCCACCGCCTCGCGCTCCAGAGCCGTTACTTTGGCCTCCAGGCTCTTGTTTACGGCCTGAAGTCGTACTGTCTCTCTCTCGCATTATTTTTATTGGTAAATCCTTACTTATAACAACAAAAGTTACCTTTTCACACCTAAACTACTGAACTGATTTTGATGAGATTTGGCAAAGATGTCGAATAGAACGTGGGTGAAAGGACGGTTAAGAGGGACGTCCGAGAACTTTGGACCTCGCACTCTGGACTGGAGTCGCACTGGGAACTCGCAAGGGAATAGGTTTCCTCACGATGTTTACCTCCTCCGAAGCAAGTGATAATTAACTTATAATTTAGAAACATATCTTTGAAACGAACGAACATAACTTTAACATTAAGAGATGTACAGTATTTGAACCTAGAACCACCGATTCGAGAGACCAAAATAAGCAAATATTTTTTTTTATTATATCTTTTCCGATCAACACACATGCACAGTACTCGTATGTGCAATTTTAAATATTAAAAATATATCTTTTTCAATGCGTATTTACTAAGGAATTTCTATTGCAACTTAGTACAGTCACGGAAACGAATCCAATAGGGTCGGCGAACTTTTATATGAAGCTTTATTTACATACGAATAATAAAATTGTTACGGGATCTATTTGTACTGTGTACCTTGAATGTACTGACGATTCTATTTTAGATTTGTTCCTTCAGAATGTGGTTGATTTCTTGATAAAAACAATAATTAGTTAGCTTTTGGTTCCTAAGACGAAATAAGCAGTTTCAATTCATTTCATTTAAGGGCAAATAGAATCGGCAAATTATGAATTACGGTATTTGAAGGGTTAATTTTTTTATGTTTTTGTATACACCAAAAAATGGTACTATATAAGTTTGAATGTCTTCTTCCGAATACGTTTTGAATTATCCTGCTAATATTACAAATGTTAAATTTGTGACGATGGATGTTTATGTCACGCAATAACTACTGAACGGATCTGAATGAAATTTGGCACAGGGATAGATAGTCTGAAATAACTCATAGACTAGTTTTTATCAACATACCGCGCTGGCGCAACTACGACATCCAGAAAAACGTAGTTATTGTGACAACTGTGACAGTTAAACAAATGGTATTTTACTCGGATTTAGTTGGAGATGTTCATGTCATAAAACTGTAGTGCTTCACTTTGCTTTATTGATTATTTTTCACACTTTGTTCAATTCAACTCGACTCAATATTTTATAGCATAATTGTGTCACAGTTAGTTATAATGTTACACATATGACCCTCTGTCAGTGTATTGCAATAGAGAGTGACCAGACTTGTATCGACTAATTCATTTGAATACTCGTTTAAGATTATTGACATTTTCTCGCGGATTCCTAACGTTTTAG
>DWJZ01005456.1:0-14035 GCA_018249125.1 Asbolis capucinus | reverse complement strand
ATTAAGATTTTATAAATCACAATTATTACGCCTTTATGCACCTTATTAAGAAAATATAGCAACTTTAGTATTTAATGTTGAAAAAAAGGCTCTTAAATTTACTTTACAAATTTTATATACAATATATGTATATATTACTATTCATTTAATTTTACTTCATCAGCATCACATAGGAAAGAAAATTCATATTTTTTTCTAATAAAGACAGCTAAGGAACAAAGTATCTAAATAATCGCTAACTATATAATAAAATGGATTTATTTATTTTATTACATATTTAAAGTACTAATCCGTGAAATTATAATTACAGTTGTTATAAAATTGTGAATTTCTACCGAATTTCAATTATACAAAGATAGATAATTACCCTGCTGATAATGTTTTACCTTGTTTTTAACTTCACATTTTATTGTGCTTGAATGAAAAAAAATCATATCTAATAATAATTGAGTGTAACATAAATACACTCATTCCTATTTTGTAATAATAACTTTAGGTATGTAATATTTATGACTGTAACCGTTATTGTGTTGTCCTTTTTATATCTCTGACCGCCATTTTGTTGTCAACTGCCAAAAATATATTTAAACAATATGTAACAACAAAAATATATAATATATGTATTAACAGCGTTATGTATTTATAAGATAACTAACTACCTATTACTGCTAACAGTTTTTAATTATGTATTGGCTCTGGTTCCGAAATTCAGTTAAATTTTACTATACTCGGTGCAATTTTGATCCGGAATAAATGTAAGCAAACAATAAAAATCTTTTGTAGGATTTTCAGCAACTTACATAAATAAGGTATTTTTTCGCTAAACTACGCATTGCATAATAGTTTTTAAACTATGTATTGATCAAAAATCAAGTACAAACTACAAATAAATATAGACATACCATTCAATCGAAAAAATTACAATACACAACATCATTCACAAATTCATACTCTGACATCATGTTTTATCCTGTATAATTTATTGATTTTCGTTTTAATACAATTTATGCATATGTCACCAAAAAAACAGCATGATTTACAAGTAAAAGTTTTTAAAAATGTAATGGTACAAAAGAGTTCACTGTTAAAACAACAAAAAGTTTAATTCATTAAAGTTTGCAACAGGTTCCTAGGCAACGTTTTGGTATTAAACAATCCAGATCGAATTTGCACGGAGTATAGGGTATATAATAAAAATTCATTAGATTGTAAAATAAAATAGTAGATAGTAATGTAAAGATACAATAATTGAAATATTCTTATAAAATGGCAACCTTTTATATTTTCTCTTAATTATCTACCTATTACTAAGCCAATAAAATAATTTTCCTTTTCCTCTTATAAGGTTCTTCGTTTTTTAACTGTTCTGGAAAATTATTGAATATGCGATTGTAATAACATTTTTTTATAAAACATCTGCAAAGAATATAACACTCCATAGTACGAAACCTAACATCGTTTGTTTATCTCGTAACGTAAAGTTTAAAAAATAATTGCCCCAACTAAACGTGTTCTAATCAGCTGCAATTGTAATTAAATATGTAATCAACATAAAAAGGAGGAAAATAAACCTGTAAATGGTAAACAAGGATACAATATAAGTTTAATCTATTCAAATACTTTTACAAAAATGCCAATAAATGCAGTAAAAAAGTGATAAAATTCTGCAAAATCAATATTTTATTGGAGCTACAAAAATATAGGTACATATTTAAAAAATTAAAACATATTTTATGAGTATTACTTTAGCATGCCATTACTGAACATAGTACGAGGTGAAATAAATAAATTAAGTCTGTAAAACATAACGAAGATAACAAAATGGCGAGAGTAACAAAAGCATTTTTCGTTTACAAACGAATATCAACAGTATTTCTAGCTCCTAAGAATCTGTTTGTGTGTATCATAGATATAAGACTGTTTATGGGACCAATAAAATCAAAATACGGAAAACAAATCTAATCTCCCACTTTCACTGAAATGTTTTTCTTACATGATTTGTCGATAAGAAAAAACAAAGTTGCAGTTTTTTTAATTGTTCAAAACAATAAAGCTTTATAAAGATATAGAAATGTAAACCAAAATATAATAACATTAATCAGTGTATTTTTAATTACTGTGTCTTATTAAATCAGCAACTGGACATTATAGATGTATTTTAACGTCTTTTTTATAATTCAACTTACGTCTTAACTGTTTGTCATACGTCTAAGGTTAGATAACGTATTATAATCACTTCAATGCAATATTTGTTAGTACTTAGGTGCTTACAAAATATTAGCTTATTGACTAAATATTCTATCTATTTATCAAAGAAACTGAATTATACAGAGTTAAGAACAAAATATGTAACAATTAGCAGTGTCTTCATACAATTTATTAAGCCAACATATTCTGTACCTATAGCTTGAGCAAAATGTGAGATTTTATTATTTTTTTTTTTGTACTTCTGATTTTTTTAAAATAATTATGTATATTAAAATATCCTTGCAAAGTAAGCGACTGCGACTAATCGCCGCGACTCACTACTATGTTATTTATATCTAACCAGTTTTCGCTTCGCTTGCGCTACGTTACGTTGATAAAAAGTAGCCCATGTGTTATTCCAGACTATAATCTATTACTATGCCAAATTTTATTCAGATTCGTTTAGTAGATTTTGCGTGAATGATGCACAAACATACATTTATCGTCACAAACTTTCGCTCCTCCGGCAGTTGCGGCGATCGGTCTTCTCCGGAAATCGCAATGATTGGCCTCCTCCGAGAATCGCGGCGATCGGTTCCCTCCGTCAGTCGCGGCGACTAGTCTTCTCAGGCAGTCACAACAATCGGTCTCCTCCGGTAATCGGCGATTAATCTCCTCCGTCAGAAGCGGCAATGGGTATCCTCCACCAGTCGCAGCGATCGGTCTCCCCCGTCAGTCACAGTCGCTTTGCTCATAAGGTACTCCTTTGTTTTCCGTTGATTGCGTCCAAACATTTCCTGAATAACTACTACTTAGTACAAACACTTACAAATTCTCATTTTTTGCAATAAATTTTTAAACAGTTGTATTGTTTTATTGTATGTAACATCTTCAAAACCTCATCATTGCAACGCATTGTCCCACTACTGGCCTCGGGTCTCCACTCACAATGTGATGGGTACAGGCCACCCTGGCCAAGTGCGCTGGACTTTTACACCTTTGAAACCTTTATAAATAGTAATAAAATATATTTGCTTAAATGTTCATTATTAGGTTGAAATGGGACAGCCATACGTGCATATTTTACACATGAATAGTCCACTACGAAGCATGGGGGGTGAGTGACCAAACCAAGTCTTGGAAGCCAAAAGAATACGTCCGTTTATTAGCTAAAACAAACAGCGAACACACAGCAAACGATCAGTAATAATAACACACTATCGCTGTGTGCTTGATTAACGATGGCTTACATATACATATGTACTATGAACTTTTTGCGCCGTACTTTTATATCAGATAACGATCAACTCACGTTGAAGCAAGTCCCACTTCGACGACATTTAATGTCAAGTGGATGCTCCCTAGGGAGTACCGCTTGCGCCGCGCCTCTCCAAGTGGGATTGCGTCAGTGGAAGGCCTAGAGGCCATATAGCCAAAGCCATCAGGTAATGTTTAGTGGCTAGGCAGCTAGGTTTATCGTGAGTCCCACATAACCAACGCAGCCGGTTGTGTTGGTATGCATGAGCATTCACCACCTCCCTCCCTCGTAAGATCTCTAGCAGGTAGTCCTTTCTTCTTTGGATGCAAAAAAGGCGCCGTAATTAGCGAAAAAACCTAATATATTGTTTGTCGCTGATATGTAATACTTTCCTATTTACGAGCAATTATCGCAAAATATTCGTAATCGCTTTCCGTTTGCAAAAACAGATATACAGATAAGACTTATTACGACACGCCTACTATCCGACGATAACATTCGCGACCGCCGGCCTTACATGCCCTCGAAGTACGGAAGGGCTCATAGAACTAGCGGTCACCCATCCTCCTACCGACCGCGGCCGCTGGTGCTTAACTATTCCGATTACTTACTATCGAAGCCGTGCTATGAAGGATATTTAACATAACATCTTGGTTTTAATCGTCTTCCAAAAAGGGAAAGGTTCTTAATTCATCTCAGTGTAATTTTCAGCGACGTCTGACGAGAAGATTCTGAATTATGATTAATAATGTGTCTTTAATTTTTGATTTCTTACAGACCCCCAAAGGTTGTCTGGTAGAGATCGTTGTTTAGCGATAAGACCGCCTTTGTGTATGTCAAACTGTTCGTCTTTATTGTTTCTTATATTGTGTACACAATTAAGAATATTTGCATAGTATTTTATTGAATAGGCCAAGACTACATTGCCAGCGATCTTTTCATAGACTTGCCAAAGTTATTTCAAGTCTGTTTTTTTAAGTGAAAAAAAAGATTATTAAATAATACACATCTTTAAACCGTGTGAATAATCATCGCCTAAATATTTAACTAACCCTAAGTAACTAATTAGTTAAATATTCATGAGCATCCAGCGTCTCATCAAGTGACGTCACATACCAGCGATCTCGTTAACTGGCGTAACACAATAAGTGGCCTACTTCTCGCTCCCTTACCTAAATGCTAATAAGTCGACATCAAACAGAACCCAACTCTTTAGGGTTCTGAAGTAAGCTGCTGGGCTACAAAGTGTTTATAGACCGGCAGTCCTATTTGTTAAAATTTGCAAACAGCGAGCAAACAACAGACGATCAGCAACGACAACACAGCATCGTTACAAGTCAAAAACATAAGAGATCCATTTTATAACAATCGCTGATTGATTCTGTGAACTTTTAGCGACAAAATTACCGCCAATACCAGCACGATTATCGCTAACACGTACGACCAATTCGCGTTCTACAGCCAATTATCGTACAATTTTCGTAATTGCTTTCCGTTCGCAAGATACGTAATTGAACCGCGGTTTGTATCAAATGTAAGCGATCGGTAAAAAGTTAAGCAACAGAGGGCGCGGTCGATACGTGAGGGCTAGTTGCAAAAAAATCCTGAGCGCCTCCGGGCTTCGGTGGACAAGTGAAGCCGTCGGTCCAGCTTGTCATCATTACGCATTTGCGAGCAACGAGCAGTTATTGCAAAATTTTCGTGATCGCCCTCCGTTTACAAGGTACGTACCTAAATATAAATATACATATATAAGATATGTATAAACTGTATCTATGTAGTTAGATCAAAGGGCCTCAACGATCTACTATAGGGACCGAACACCTCTCACTGATAAGGCCTTAAGTACGAAATTTGCAAATGACTGCAGTAGATACATTACCAGTACCAAAGCGTCGCAAAACAAAAATCTTGCCTTAGCTCAAAGATCAAAAGAGACTTAGATAAATGAAATGTTTAAAAGTTGAAAATCCGCAATCTTTTACAGAAACCCCACTCGCATCCAACTACTCAAAGTGTTTCGTGGAGATTGTAAAAATCTCAGCTCTCGCTAAAACACTATTTCTCAATAAACCGGCGGGGAATAAGTTTTAACTGTTAAAACATTCCAGAACTTTCTAGGATACTCCGGTACTGTTTTAAGGTCGTTTGAAATAAAAAAAATGATGCTGTTTTTTATTCTTAAGGTCCTATCTGCGATTAAAATTATTGTACATAAATAAAACATTAATATATTTTATTGCTTTACGTAGTTCTGAGAAAGACGGTGCCTCTGGTATTGTAACATTCGATTTACGAAGAAGCATGTCGAATACATGTTCTGTGGATCGAAAATGGAAACCTTTTGAATTTGTTCCTGGAATTAATACAATTTAGATACCAACGACTAACATTAATGATACTGAGTTTATTCTTGAGGAAGTTCAACTTATTCGATTTCAGACAAGTGACCCGTGGAACCCCAGGGCTACGTGGAAAGGTCACAGGAGGTCAAGCTCAATCTAAGGGTAAAATTTTAAAGATTAAAAAAATTATTTATTACCACATAAACAATATATTACGGATCATATTTTTCGTAAACAGCAGTAATAGTTAACAATCTGTATAAAAATATAAATGAAGACCAATAAAGTAACCAATAACGTTAAAAATAAAAAAAAATCTACACTAATTAAATTGGAAAGACTTGATTGTTTGTTTGAATTGAATAGGCCCCGAAATTACTGGACCGATTTAAAAAAATATTTTACCATTAGAATCCTACACTATCCTTGATGAACAATGCTTATATTTGATACGAGAAAAAATAGGGATCCGCGTGAAAATTTCGACAATGTAACCCAACGTGTGAAAAATTACCTTAAAAAATCCTATCGCGTACGCTGCGGAAATGATTGACAATAACGCAGTGATGTACTAGAGATATCAATATCTACAAAAAATCCGTGATAGTGTATGTCTAACTGTTATAGTTATCTGGTAACTGGGTCTTCCGAAGCGAAGCGAGGGCAGTTTCTAGTACTTAATAAAAATATATGAAAAATATTCTAACCACAAGGTAATTTCTTTAGTTAACAAAATAGGGGCAGAGCACACACCACCATCCTATTCCAATGCGAAATGCTGGTAGAATTAGTCAACTCAAGTGTACATTTTTTTATAATTTTTTGCCACTAGCATTCATCCATCCTCGTACCTAACGCGCTCGTTGTTGTTTAACTTTTTCGATCGCTTGCAGTCGAAACAAATCGCGAGGACTAACCGCTTCAATTTCATTTTCGGCCAAATTACAAGGTACTTGTAGCAAGTTAGGCCGGAGGACCGAGGACCGGAATTTCATGAAAACACGTACGTTTTATCAAAACTCAATAGCGACGCAGTATTGGTCCGTTTCGTTTTGTTTACAATGGCTCGGAGATATACTGCACTTCCCTAAATCGTGTGCTAGTGTTGGGAATGATTCACTTCACATGCTCGATAAAAAATATGCATAACTAGTATCCACCCGCGGCTTCGCCCGCGTGTTATATTGATAAAAAGTAGCTTATGTGCACTATAGTCTATATCTATGCAAAATTTCATACAGATCCGTTAAGTAGTTTTTGCGTGAAGGAGTAACAAACATCCATCAATTCTCACAAACTTGCGCATTTATAATATAGCTGAACCCGCTATTTCGTACGCGCAGGAGTTTTATCAGAGTAACTCCCGATCCCGCGGGATTTCCGGGAAGAAAGACTTGTTAGTTTTATATCAATACGTCTGTTTAGAAGCTATTCCCATACGCGTAGAAGTTTTTCCGTGTAAATACCGATCCCGCGGGATTTCCGGGATAAAAACTATCCTATATGTTACCTTATACGTGTGTACCAAATTTCATAAAAATCGGTTCGGCAGTTTTTGTGTGAAGGAGTAACAAACAAACACACAAATTTTGGCATTTATAATATTAGTAGGATATAATATAATGCACTTACATAATTATACTGCCAATTAAAAGAAAACTACAGAAGATTTATCGTCTAATTATCTTGCTAGCCCGATTTTTTTGCAAATAAAAAAAACCTATAGCCTACTTATAGACACTTAGACAGTCCTATTCTATCTTGCATTTTAGAAGTGCAGTATCGAATACTATACATATTTAACAAACATTTACAATTAAGTGTACATAAATGACTATTTTACTTTTTTTTAAAGGTAAGACATTAATTATAAATTTAAATTGAACTATCCATTCCATACCTTATTTCGAAATGAAATATAGTTATAATAATAAAAGTTTGTACAGGTAAAGAACTTCAGCTGTTTGATGTACTCGTATGTGTAAATTACTTTTTTTCTTCCTTTGTAATTTTTTATATCAAGCAGGCAGACTTGCAACTAGCCTATACAAAATTCTAAGTCCTTAAACGAAAACATAATTTAAAAGGATGAAAGGAACGCAACAATACCAAAGCTAACATTTTAGCACTTAATCGAGTTCATTTTGAATACATAGAGAATTCTGTTCTCTGCGTGGATTCAAGTATAAGTGAATTTAAATGGAAATCTCCAAAAGCCTGATATAGACGCAGTTCATGCAAGAAATTCACAAAGCGTTAGCTTAGCTGGCGTGCTCTCATCCATGAAACACGAATAATTGACTAGTATTAAATTGAAAGTAAACGGTTTATATGTTAAAATAGATATTATAGGTTCAATAACAATTTTAATGTCAGAATTTAACGAATCATTTACAGTTCATTAAAACAATAGTATTTAAATGTCATTAGGAAGGCATTTGAATTAGGCTCTTCCCAACAACTCAAAAAGATAAAAACAGCGTACAAATGAAGGAACGTTATTTTAACACTCGGGTACCGAGAAACCAACACAGAAAAAAAAATACAACAGATTACTGATATAAGTATTATTATGTTACGTAGCATGGTCTAGTAATATTTTTTCTATGATATTTCTATGATAAGCAAAAAAAAATAAAAAAATCACCTCTAAATCATATAAAGCTTTGCAGTGTAATTTGTAAAAATACCTATTATTTTTAACACAATAATTTGAAAATGCAACTTACCTGGCGGCTGTTCGACCAAATAGCCATAAATTATCTGATGATGTAAATAGAATATTAATAAATCTTTATAACCACTTTCACTTTTTTATTTGTGTTAAACGCTCCCTTTTCTAATAATTAAGGGCATGCAATGAAATTGTTTAATGTAGTAAATACGTGTCATAACTACGCAAACTTTCATAACCTACAAGAGTAGTATGTACAAAAAGTTATCAAATTGAGACTCTTAAGAGCCTTTGTTGAAAAGTTATAATTTTGCACTTAGTCCCTTATATATCGTAATA
Source organism: Asbolis capucinus (assembly GCA_018249125.1). NCBI lineage: Eukaryota > Metazoa > Arthropoda > Insecta > Lepidoptera > Hesperiidae > Asbolis > Asbolis capucinus. The sequence continues at coordinate 5,232 of DWJZ01005456.1, read as the reverse complement.
TGCACTATCGACTATCGTTCCCATCACTAGCCGTTGACACACCCTAAAGGCTCTTTGTGTGATTGAACCGTGGCCGCTTCAAGATATCGCCTCACACTCACTCCACTCTCCCACTTTATCTTCTTTTGTTATCAACACTCTACTGTCCGAACATGATAACTCGTTACTGGGGGTTTTAACAATTTATTTGTTGATAGAATAGAAACAATTTTATTTATAGGTTTCAACAATATTTTTTAAATGTTTTCAAAACTGTTCTAAATTCGACTACACGTTTTTTTATGTTTAATACCTCGTAACTCTTTTAACACCATTTTTTATTGATTCTTGTTCGAAAGCTAGGTCATGCAGTCCCATTAAAATTTATGTGACATCTAACGAGTAGTTTCAGAGATTAGCGTGCACAACAGCACGCAAAAATATACAAGCAGATAGAAAAAAACTGACTTATTTGTTACTATTCCGTACTAAAAACTCCCAGTAATATTTTCTTTCAAATTGATGTCATATCAAAGCGATTAGTTATCTATGAATATAAAAGTAAATTTTTGTTTGTCCTCTATACATAGACTCTGAAATGGTAAGAGATAAAACATGACTTAAGCAAATTCGTTAAAAATTCTCTGGCAAAGGTTTTGGTACCAAAATTATATGGATCAACATAATATATTATGGTTGATTAGTTAATATGTAACAATGCGCGCCGGGTGCAGCTAATTGATGATAGTTTTGAAGATTTCTGTATAAGATTTTATATTTTGGTATTAATTTTATAGTTGATGTAGGGTTGTTGAACTTTTCCTTCCTAAGACGAAATAGATAGATTTCCTTTCAGAAAATTTCTTTCCAAATCTCAACCACATATAAAAATCTTAGAGTTAGTTACGTAAGAATAATTAATTTACGCGCATGGTCTTCGTAATTACCCCCAAGTCACTGAGGGGCTCGAAATGAACACAAGATGTGGCTACTGCCATTATATAACATTAATGTTGTAATAAATTAGAACGAAGCTGTAGCTGTGAGTTATTAGAGAAATGTAATTCTGTACTGTTATGTACATATGTTAGTCATAGACCAGAAAGGGTTAAATTTGAGGAAGACTCCAGTAGACAATCATTACCCATTGTAACACTACTGGGCTCGGGTCTCCACTCACAATGAGGGGTATAGGTAGTGGGGTAGCTACCTTGGGTAGCACCCGGTGCGAAAGTTGATGGTGACATCCCATTCAAAGTAAAAGCAACATTTTTTTTTCAATTCAGTTTTCTTTTTCAGTACAATTTTTCTTTAATGGTTGTACATTGGTCATTATTGAGTAACCGGGTGGGTGTCACCCCAAAAAAGGTGACACCCGGTGCGGACCGCGCCATATTTTCTGTAAATTGTTTTCGATTTATTTATTCAAGAAAAGTAAATATCAAGAATGCCTCTTGGTCCTATATTTAGAGATAACATATTAAGATTTTTCAAATATACTTCCTTATTTCATTAACAATTTTCAAAAGTTTCTCTAGGTTGCTGTCATTATTAATTTATTATAAATTTTCAAAAGTTTTTCTAGGTTGTTATATCATTATTAATATATTATCAATTTTCAAAAGTTTATCTAATTTTTCTTATTCGTTACTAAAATGTCACAATTTTTAACCAATCACAATGCATTATTTTGAACCTTCCGTCTTAATATAGAAAAAACGTATAATAGTAATGTTTTTTTTGTCTCTTTCAAATGTCTTCCCATCAATTTACAATTTGCATTTGATGTAACCGGTACTAGAAACTTTAACTACCGTGCTTCGGAGAGCACGTAAAGCCAGTCCCGCTTGTTAACATTATATAGAAATGGTAATTGGGAGGCCCATTGGCTGGCATAAAAGACATTTGGCCAGTTAACCCACCACCAATCTTCATAACAATGCTAACCACTACTTCAAAAAATAGGAATATTTTATGGTGAACAAAAATTTTGCGTTTCTTTTTACGCAACAATTCATTTCCATAAATTTTGTACACGTTTGGTGTGAACGTTACCAGGAACTCGTCTCAAGGGTCAGGTATTCTTAATAAAATACCCTATTGCTATTTCCCCCGCTTATATTTCTTGCAACCAATTTCACCAATTCATTTTCAACCTAATCCCAGCGGACTCATATTAAAATCGTCATCAATTCTCCATCGAAGTGAGTCGCGTAGTCGCCAGGAGTTCCTTATTTTTCAGGACATTTCATATCCAACAACTTTCGAACCCCGGCAAAAAAAAAAAATAAACTAAATGTTTTTAGCGTGACAATTCCTAGCAAAAGATTATGATGGGATGTACCGACTAACCAATAAAGACGGCCAGTACAGTCGTTGCCGAATAGTCTGCAAAAAGCGCTGATATTTAACTTTGTATGTTTACCTACTCCTAAATTATTTTTACTTCATTTACATTTCAAAATATACGTAAATAAAAATTAATAAATATAAAATCCACTGTCGATAATTCGCCCTAGCCTACACGCGACATCATTAAATGGATATATCGATGCGTATTACGTAATTTTCATAAAGATATGTGTCCTAATTTCTTGATAATCATAACTCGAATTGCATCGTAGACATTTTGGCAAATTATGATGAAGTCAACTAGTACAAAACACAACTTAGTAATTAGCAAATTGATTGGAATAAAAAAAACAGATAAATGATATATAAAAGATTATTCTATTTTTTTATTTTTAAATGTTAAAAGGTACTTTAACATACCTAAACTAAAGTGACAGTACACAACATGAAACGTGAATCTCATATACAAAAAATACTCGAAAAATAATTCATCGTATTACTTAATCATTTACTTGACCCACAGAAAACGCGAGTGAGATTTTTTGCGCATATTAAGCATCTGTCCCTTTCAATCTATAAAAACCTGGTAACCCTAGTCCCGTATAAAGGAAATCTCTTTCTAATATCATTGTATTCAGCTTTGTGGAGGATACAGGCTGGCGGCACGAACTTTATATGCCTTACAGCAGTTCAACTCTTTTTGTATGCTATCCAGGCCCATAAGAGGGCTTATGTTAACTGATCATCACAAGGCGTGGTCGTGAGTTTCAATGACCGGGTAGCTTCGTATCAGCCGTATTAATAATACGGGACTCCAAGCTAGAGAGAGGCCATAAAGAGAATAAGGTAATAAAAAAAATGCCTACAACTGTCCTACGTGCCTATAGTCAAAAACGCAATATCTTTTTTCCAAAATTTTTCCCTTCATTTCCCCATACCCAATAAAAATGATTTTGATACAGGGCCCTAATTTGATATAGATATCCCTCCAGGGCTACGCCTCTATAAAGCGCTCATAACTTGCATCTTGTGTCGATCCTGATGGGTCTTTCACGTCACGAGTATAGTGGTGAGACAGCAGACAGATTCTCGGCCGAGAGAATTAGGAGTTCAAAAACTGTGAAAGCGACAATGTTCATAGATCTATGAACAAGGTTTTTGTCCTCCATACCGAGTACTAGGCCGAGAACACTGTCTCGCCATTGTACTATGATAGACCCATTAACAAGCGGCCACGGTCCGTAGGAGGATAGGTGACCGCTAGTGGCAAAAATTCTTTAGTGTTAACCGTCCTTTGCAGTTATATATTGTTCTAAGATTCCAGTCTATTTCTGTACCAAGTTTTATCGAAAGCAGTTAAGTGATTAAGCCCTAAATGCGTAGCTGACATACAAAGTTACTTTCGCATTTATAATATTACTAGTGCTCGCCCGCGGATTTGCCCGCATGATTTGTTGATAAAAAGTTTGTTTACCAAACCATAACCTCTGCCAAATTTCACTCAGATCCCTTCAGTACTTTTTGCGTGAAGGAGTAATAAACATCCATCCAACATACTAAAAGGCAACAAATCCAATAGAGTATTCGTGAGAGTATGTGTGTGTGAGTATATGTGTGCGAATGTGTATTAGTAGGACAAAGACAAAGATTGTACATGAAAGAGAGAGAATAAATGTATGTTTGTGTATACTGAAAAAAATAACCTATGTTATTCTAAACCATAATCTATCTCCGCACCAAATTCACTCAGATCCGTTTAGTAGTGTTTGCGTGAACGAGTAACATACATACATCCTCAAAAAAATCAATTTATAATATTATTATTATAATTATTAAGAAGTAAGAATAAAACTATAGCGTATATTATAGTTACAAGAATTTCTTTAGCATCTACCGAACCGAAAGTTATTAGTCGGAACCTATATATGCTAGCGATACAAAAAACTCCGAAAGCGTGATTCAGGTTTTGTCGTAACTTCATCGTATAACGTGTTCTACGATGTCACATCCAGTATCCCGTATCTGAATGTATTGAAGCTTAATTTAATATCCATCTTTCGGATAATTAAGCAAACGTAATATCTATATTATTGGAATTCATTCAGGAAACCACTCAAACGAGATATTGCTCATACGTCTATAATATTAATCAACCTCATCCGTCCATTGGTTTGCACGTAAAGGCGCGACAAACATACAGTGACACTGAATTCTTTATTGACTAGTTCCGCACGGGTCCGTGAGATGTCGTGAGGTGTTATGATAAATTGTCTATGTGTTATTCCAGATTGTATGCCCTATGCCATATTTTATTTAGTTCAATTTGCGTGAAAGAGTTATCCTTATAAACTTTCGCATTTATAATACTAGAGTCCGCACATGACTTCGCCCACATGGGTTGTTGATAAAAAGTCGTTTGTATGTTATTATATTATATGTAATAATATATAACATGTAATAATATATAATATGTCGTAATATATAATATGATATGTATGGTAAAGTAATATAAGTAATATATAATATGATAGGCAGGTATATTATGTTATATTTGTTAAGTTGTTCAGTTTATGTTGTTAAAAATGTTACAGAGATTATTTTATGGAATCAATGTTTTTCTTTCTTTCTTATTCCAGGCTATAATCTATCTCTATGTCAAATTTCATTCAGATCCTTTCAGCAGTCTTTGCGTTAACAATAACAAAAATCCCTGTATCCATTCTTATAAACTTTCGCATTCATAACACTAAATTCCGTCCGCGGCCTCACCCGCATGGTATGATAGAAAATAGTGTTGTTTAAAACTATAATCTATCTCTATGTCAAATTTCATTCAGATCCGTTCAGCAGGTTCTGCGGTAACAATGACAAAAATCGCTGTATCCATCCTTATAAACTTTC
>DWJZ01005455.1:0-14036 GCA_018249125.1 Asbolis capucinus | reverse complement strand
GGATTGGCTCCAGACAAGAGAACTCCTCGACGGTTAACAAGAACACGTAACAACAACGGGTAAGACATCTGAACATCCTCATATTGTACCTACACTTATGACAAATAAATGGATTTGATTTGAAAAAAAACAATACATTTATGAAATTTTGCGCGTTTCCTTGTATTACTCTTCTATAATTAAAGTTTGTATTTTAAATATTTTAATGAACCTTGTTATTCTATCGAATGTATCTACTTCGCTGGCGAAGTCACGGAACCATTTGATTTTTTTAAAGTTAAGCCATCGGAATAATGATATATGCCATAAAACGACATAAATATTAATGTGCAGTATTTCTATCTCAATTATATTCAACATTATTGCAACTAGTTCATTTTTGAAAGCTAATGGATAATTATTATCGACGTCACCCCGTGTGACAAGCTACGACAATAAATCAAATCCGTCTATTGTAAATGGCTGCGGAAACATTAAATCTATACGAAATATTATAGCTGCAGAATGGCATAGAAAAATTACGTGCTGATTATTTTATTACGTTGTAACAAGGTCTGAGTTGTAAATAAGGTTTCCAACGGAGCGTCATGTCGGAACAGGAGTACGTTGCAATCGTTTTCCCACGGTGCGTGTTTGTCTGCGTCTTTTTTTTTTGATATATAGTCAAGTACGTAGACAGGTCACCTGGTAAGCTATCACCGCCGCTTATGAACATTGACAACATCACACTAAGGTGTTACTAACGCGTTTACGACTAATCAACGGGGAGAAAAAGAGAACTGGCTCTCAAGTTGCCAACCGGATCACAACGTATCGTTTCGCACCTGATTCAACCCTGGCGGGCTTCCCAAAAAGATAACGATTCTTCCCCAAAGCCGTACCACCGAACGGCTGACTTCTGTACGCCATTTTGTACACTCACATTGTGAGAGGAGTCCCGAGCCCAGTAGTAGGACAAATCGATTGCAATGATGATTTTTACTTCATAGTTAAAATAAATTGCACTAAGTAGCATTGTTAGTATACCTTCTCATATATGTACCGAGCTAAGCTCGGCTTACCATAGACTAAATATAAATTTCATCCTAATTATGCGTAACATACTAAATATAAATTTATGTGTAAAATTGTAATATGAATAATAAAACTGGATTAAAGGGTAACGGGAAGTAATATTAATTGTTGAATAAATTATTTTAATTAATTCAGATATTTGCGACGTGCATTTATTTATGTTTGGTGCAAATTCGTTCTGGAATTTTTCCCATACAAATTTGATAAGGATGTATAACAAGTCCAGACGACGTGCTCTTAAACCCATTCTATCAATCCAATTTTGTACGGCGTCTGATTCTTAAAAACCTAGACAAAGTACTAGTACATTTGTGCTATTATTTCCTAGTAGGCAGAGGTACTCACGATTGTGTATTATTTGTTAATATGTATGTTAGTATGGTATTAAGAGGTAGATATATTTTTTAAATTATTAAAAACTTTTAATTCATGTTAGTATTATATATGTGAAAAATGTGTGTTTGTATTTGTCTGTTTTTCAGGTCGTAACCTAGCGTCGTGCTGACGTGTTTTTATGTGGAGATAGTTTATGATCTGGAGACTGACAGAGGCTACTTTTTATCAATATTACAACCATGCAGGTGGAGTCGCGGGTGGACCCTAGTATTACCATATGCCTAATAAAGGAAAATACATTTATATAAAAATGTAACAACTTATTTTGATAATAGTTATTTTTGGTAAAAATAATTTTATTCTTTAAGAATTGATAATATATAAATAAACTTCATTAAGAACTATTTAATTATGTTTTTACAAATAAAAACAAAGTCATACCTACCCAGCATTTGACTTCAACGACGTATGTACCTAATATACTAAAAAACAAATATTATCTGGCCCGTACAAGTCCCGGGACTTAACCCAGGGCCACTGTATAACTGCATCCTCAAAATTCCAATTCTAATTTTCATGTCAAGCAGCTTGTAGCGACACCTACCACAATGAATTGACCGTTTGCCCTGAAGTTCTATTTGAAAGACATTTTAATAAACACAATTTAACAATTAAATGTTCTAATGAACTTTAGCAATTTCTTTTGTAATTTTATTGAAACATAAATAACAATTTAATAGAAATAACAGGAAGAGGAAACGAAATTTTAAAATCAACAACAATAGTTGATACTGGTTGTATTTCGAAATTCATTTGTCATGTTTATAAACAAAACACAATAAAATGTATGATTTATTAAAAACAAATCCTTATCACATTTCATTACAGTTGAATTAGTAAAAATACTCACGTCATGATCAGGCACGTACGAATATACGTGAAGCTTGTCGATTCTGATTGTACCCTGAAAGGGGTAGAGAAGGGCACCCTTTTGCAGCTCAGTTGACGTCCACACACTGACCGAGGCTTCCCGCCCTCTCGCACCCCCTGGCCTTAGGGCTAAGCTCAACTCTTGAGGAATCAAAACTAAAGTCTCCATTCTCACAGACACATAACGATCGAACGCAAACAAAAAAAAAGTCCTCAGCGTGTCATAAATGAATAATCTGTGGGAATGTCCATCTCGTCCATCACTCTTAATGAGGACAAATAAAATTATTGGGAATTAAAAAAAAGATTAGTCGGTCCCGATTATCGGAGAACGATGTCGCCAACAAAATATCGGTTGTGATCGATCACCCGGTGAAACGTCCCCCCGAATAAATCACTGAGCGCGCTTGTCTTTTGAAATAACTTCAAAATGTTCACTCGTAAGATAAAGTCTTTAGGAACTGTCACAGAAACATCCGCGGGTTAGGAAAATTAAAAAAAAAAGCTGTCAGATAAGTTCGTTCAACCCTCCGATATTGTTCGATTACAATACCACTGTGATGTACCAGCGCAGGATGCGCGCGCGGTCTCCTCTGAACGAGCACTGAAGGAAGAGCTAACATTGACCTTAGCCACGGCCGTGATCGCGTTTACAGTTTTTTGTTCGATAAAAAGGAGAGGAGTAAAGCCCTACAAGGCATCTTGTAGCTGTGCAAGCTAATTTAAACCTTAGTGCTTTATAATAAGGGTTAGGTAGATGGATGAGTAAGTTTGTAAGATGTAGAGTAAGGTGCTCCCCTCCAAAGGCGGCACCTGCATGCGCGCGCGCCGCCTCAGAGTACCACAGCGCCGCGTGGTGTGCGCACCTGATTCAAACGCCAATTGTTTATGATACCTGCTAGTTTTTATGGGTTTTATAGTTTCATTCACGGCATCTGCGCTTCTACGAAAGTGTGGTCACAGCTTTCGAATAAGGTTTTTTAAACAGTCGCGATGGAATTTAATTGGATTGATTTTAGATTTTTGTCAACAATTTTATTGATTTTAACCAAAGTTACTAATGGTAATTAATAGTAGATAATATTATTTTATGATTTATACGCATTGATTTTAAATTCATTACACTTTTATCTGCTAATTATTTTTATTTTAAAATAAATAAATAGGCTAATAGATGATTTTTTTTGGATGTAGGCAGTCTTTCATATACATGTATAATTGAAAATGCTTAACATGCAACAAGACCGGAGGTGATTTTACTAATTTTTAAACGCTTCAGTTAAGTCGTAATTTGATCTTAGAGGAATCTCTTTTTGTTTTTAAGATTTGTTTAGGTACATTAGTTTAGGTAACATAGAGTCTTGTTTGTCGTCTCGTTTATTTCGAAATACCTTGATTGGTGTAAGGTAAGGATTAACAAATTATACAATGATAATTGAATCTTGATTGAGTTTCATTTGAGTCGTAATATCGGCCCTTTTTTAATGAATCAAAAGGTTATCATTAACTGTAATGGGTAGGTAATAATTTAATGATAAAAAAAAATATTTGTAAAATAATATGGTATTTAGTTGTAAACTTAATTGATTTTATATACCTACTTATATAAAATTTTAATTTTTAGTAATATTAGTTAAAAATAAATGCAATGTTAGGTCACATCCGACCTCGCAGACTCGGGGGTTCCGTCAGGGCGGGGGCTACATCAGGCCGGGAGCCCATGCCATTTTGCTGCCACGTTATAGTACGAAACTGAATGACGATTTTGAGGTTAACCAACAAACGAGCCACGTGAATAAAAAAGAGCCAAAATTCAATTTAAAATCAAAGTCAAATTTAATTTTAGCAGAGAATAAGAGTACAGATAGTAACATTCCTTACTATCAATATAAGTGCGAAAATAACTGCTTGTCTAGCTATCACAGAACTGATTTAGATCAAAATTGACGCTTGTAGATAGATCACTATTATTTTCGAAATAGGCTACATTTTATTACGAAAAAGTGATTTAAAAACGGTGAATTAGAGGATAAATATAGAAACAAGGTTTATTAAAAATATTTGAATACACAAGCTTTAATTATAGATCCATAATACAAAAAAAAACAAACAAAATTTCATAACTGTATTGTGAACTATTGAAGAGTTCCCTTGTCTGGAGCCAATCCTGAACATAGTATCAGGTCGTGCTTATCATAAAAATGCATTGTCATCAGGATGAAGACTTTATGCACAATTTAGGCCGGGTAGTGTAAGAGGAAGTGGGTCTAATTAAGCTTGCAAGATTGGATCCGTAACAAACAAATATACTAACATACAAACATACACTGCAAATTAAAAAAAAGCTTGTAATAATAATAAAAACCGACTAATGTTGTAGAGCACGAATGAAAAGTCTAATCTCAAGCACGTGAGTTTTTTGACGATTGACTAGAGGAAGAATCACTGCCGTTCACAACTACGTAGTTCATAGACAATCTGTAGAGAAAGACGTCTCAGGTTCGATTCCCGGGTAGATATGTATGTGACAAACGTATTTGTTCTCGGGTCACGAGTGTTATTTGGGTGTGTTTCGGTATTTGTTAATGAAAGTAGTGACCTTTGAAATCTTAGTATAATATAGACGTATGTACTATTGAAAAAATCACTTTGTACTTGATTTAAAATGGCGGGATGAAAAATGAATAAAGAAATAAAAAAATGCGCGTAAATATGGAACACATGCTTTAAACGAGCCAGTCCTCGATCAAGAATGTACTAGCTGCCTCCCATAGTCCCCATGAATATAAAATTATAGGTACATCTTTGTTGAAAACCATTCGTTCGTTAGAAACCAACTAAGAAAAAGTTTATAAAACTATGTACGTGCTTGGTACTTACGTAAAAAATTTACATTCAACCTAATTACACCCATTCTACCTAGTTGGTTCTAAAATATATTTTAAAAACACTGCGGCATTGTAGAACGTGTTTGAAACCAACTAAGCAAAACACCAGCCCACATGTCAAGTGAGCTGATATTTGATGCGCCATATTTTAATAGCTGAGCCGAAATCTTGTTGTATTATTAATCGAAGGAGCCAGTGCCTATAATTATTATCAACTAGCAGCCCATACCGGCTTCGCCCGGGTGGACATTTTGTGTTTTATATTTTGTAATAAACAAAGAGTAAACATTTCTCCAAGACGAAATTTTCAACATTTATGTACTATACTTAAAGTTATAAAATTTTAAATATAAACCTGTCTATATAGCCAAAGTCACTCAGTGATAATGTAGAATTCTAACGGTGAAAGAATTTTTGAAATAGGATCAGTAGTTTCTGAGTTTATTCGTTACAAACATACAAAAATACAAATCTTTTCCTTCTTTATTAGTATGGATTACTTTTTGAATTTCATACAGGCGGTAATGGGGTACGTAGAATAATTAAAATTAATATTTTTCAATACTTAAAATATATAAAATCGTCTTTTATTAACACTAGAAGATAATACCCTCATATGAACATAATATCTATATAAACACATGCCTGTGGATTGCGGTTTTGCACCAGGTGTGTATAGGTCATCGACATTGTACTTAGTTTGACTACAGAGGAAAATACACCTTAAATCTTTAGACCTAAGTCTAGTTTCCCCTACAATAAAGTCATCCGTAAAGTTTGTTATGGATCAAGAGAAATCAAACGCTATTTTTGTAAGCGTAAAGTACATTTTTGAATGGTGGGACAGAATCAAACTTGCGATGTCTCGCACTGTTTGGACAGGGAATCGCTGTACTGATTTTCTTTATTATTAAAATTTATAATTAATGTGTATTTCAAGTTCTTTGTTCAATACACTCTTGCTCACTGCAGATGCTTATTTATAACTTTGTATTAAAATATTTTGGTAATTTTATATAAAGATGGTGGTCGGCCGCAAAGCGATACAATTGGAGGTAGATTTCAAATCGTCTATAAATTGCAATAACAAACATACTTAAGAGGTATATAAATGGTCTAAATTAGTACGAAATCGACTCGACTAGCTACTGTGGTACATCTGTTTACAGTGCATTTAAAAGTCCAGCAACCCTGTTGCCTGAAATGATGTAGTTGTTCAATTTTAGAGCTAGGTTTAGGCGCCCATCGCCGAAGTATGGTACGCGTAGCCGGTAACACGAACAGACATGAAATAAATAATTTCACTTTGATTTCGTTAGAGTTTGTTATTGCCACTGTTAGAGCCACTGATATTTACAATAGACATAATATTCCATACAAAATTACAGCATCTTCTAGAAGGGGCCTGCTTGTGACATTCTTGGTGGAATTATTCCACCAAGCTTGTCATAAGAGCTGCGTCCATTGGTGAATTTGGTGTTTTGACATTCAAAGCAAAATGGCGACTGTCAGTTGTCAATATGGCGACTATCAGTTGTCAAAATGGCGGCTATCAATTGTCAAAATGGGGACTGTCAGTTGTCAATAAGGCGACTGTCAGCTTCCAATATTTAAAGATACAACAGCTGATTAAAGTGACACTTCTGTGCGAAATTGTCAGCCCATCAAGTTAGATGAATATATAGTGATCTGTGTTGTTGGCAGTTTTTCAAAACAGTGATACTTAGATTAAAAATATTTAATAATTGCATATAACATTTGAAATTTAGTTTGAAATTTAGTTTTGTATTTGACTGGCCAGTGGGTCCAGTGGTTAGCGAACTTGACTGCTACACGGTCGTGGGTTCGATTTCCAGCCAGGTCAAACTTTTTTGTGACGAACAGAAATGTTTGTTCTGCGAGTTTGGATGTAAAAAAACATCTATATAAGTATATATATAAATATATATGGGCGTTTATCAGTTGTCTGATCACCACAGCGCAAGCTAATACTTAGTTTTGAGGTCCGATGGCCATGTGTGAGTTGTCCCGAGGTATTTATTATTATTGAATGAAATGAAATGAAATTTAAAAGACTACACACTAAAAAGTCACCTGCGACTTGGCTTAGGGAAAGTATTGAAATATGAGCTACATGTCGATGGCTTCGACCCTTCTAACTTAGAATAGCCGTAGTGCAAAATCTTTACGTTTCAACGCAGTCTTGAATTTTCGATTTGATATATTTTGTACGTGCTACAACTGAGGTAGCATTCGGATGTATGGATAGGTATCCATCCTACAGCAGGATACCTTCTTTAACTATACTTAGGTATAAGTTATTGGGTTGGCAAAAAAGTAATTCCAGCTTGTAGTGTACCCAGCTTTGGATGTGGTTTGTGCTGGATCATCACGCTGAAACCATGATATGATGAATGATGATGAGACGGTTAAAGTTATTGTAGATGATCTAGTCTTCGCGAGTGATTATTTATTAGTTGTGGTAGGTGAATTTCTTTCAATTTATGCGGAAACAATGAGCTTGTCAACAAGTCCAGGAGGTATTGTGTGACTTTTAAATATTGTGTGTGTGTGTGTGTGTGTTTGTCTCAATTATTGCTTTTATTTTGGGTATCATAAACATCCGAAGATCGACTTGACTGTTGGTCATCTTCCAATGATTTTTTCTATCATTTTCTATTAAAGTTAAACTTTCAAACACAACTTCCCATTTATAGTTGGAGCATAAAATCAGTACGTATTTAGCATACGAACAAACCTAACATTTTTGTTAAGGATTTTTTAAAATAAATACCTGAACCTGAAAGTTGCTCGTTATAGGGATTTTTAGCCACTAAAACTTCCCCTCGTGGAGCCTGCATTTGGTAACCCCAAATGCCCAAGGTCTGTAACATACCCTTGCCTCCCATGGGATACGTGGTATACCACAGCTACAAAGTACGAAAAACCCACAAAACAGTACAAAAGTTGACGAATTTAACCAGTCAGTAGTTCATAAATCACTGCGGAACAGAGCTTATTGGGCGGGGGGCGTGGTCTGCGCCGCCCCGCCCATGCGCGTGCGTGCTATACCGATACAAGCTATTGTTTGTAGCGCTATTGGCTGACTTGTGTTTGTTTGAGCTTTTCTGTTGTAGATTTTAATTGTTATTATAGATTAATTATCGTATTTGGTAGAACATTAGATAGCTAGATTCTATTAAACGAATTATGTAGGATAGATTATTTTTGTATTTAAAGTATTTTTTTATTTACCTAATTAATAAAAAAAAAAAAAAAGTATTTACGTCTACTCCTAAAAGTTAAATTCACCAGTTTGGTTCGATTCTGATATAAGCATAGGTATGTGTCAGATGTATGTTTGTTCCGGGGTAATTAATGTTATTTGTTTTGTCAGCCTAACACTGGGAGTACTGTAATAGAGTGCGTACATTGTGACAGTACTACACACAAACTGTGAGTTTATAGACACTTTTGTTTTCACGGTGGGACCAACCCATGATTGTCCCACTACTGGACTTGATGCCCACTCACAATGTGAGGATTGGAGATAGATACAGCACCATAGTTATGTATATCACACTGATATATCTGGCCGTAATGGCTTAGTAGCGTAGGTGGCATAACTACAAGGAGGCAAGGCGTGCAAAATCCATTGGCCTCCAGCTTGACTAGGCCCAGGTCTGTGAGGCTGCGAGCCCAGAACCAGGTCTATGGGTATTTCCAATTGAGTACGTGGCTACGGACAGTCAGACAGACGGACGAGAGAACTACTAGGTTCTTAATTTCTACGGAACTCTAAAAGCTGGTAAATAGATATAGGTCGTTGTTAAATATATTTTTTTGGTTCTTTCACCATACATTCCAATCACTCTGTTTAGAGGTGAAGTCATATGTATAAACCATTTTTTTTGTGAATTTGTGTGAAGGTACCTAAAGTAAGGTGTTGTGTGTTGTAATTTTTTTGTGTGGCTGGTATGAATATATTTATTTGTAATTTGTACTACTTGTTCTTTGATTAAATTTAGTTTAATAAAAAAAATTCAAATATACTATATATGTAAGTTGGTGAAAACCGTACAAAAGTTTTTTTATGGTTTGCTTACATTTATTCCGGATCGAAATTACACCGAGTATAATACCTAATACCATTTTTATTATGTACATACAAGTCAAGAGGGACTTACGAATGTCCGAAAGTCCCCTTACATTATTGGGATGTAACTCATTATAACCAACATTCATACAAAACGTCTTTATACCGGTTTTAAATATTTCGTCGTCCTGACACGTTTGTGGAAACACACGGAGTTGTAATTGGGACAGGCACTTCGCGGACATTACTAATGGTTTCAACATATGGCCAAATACACACAAGCACAGCTTCTTTCATAGTAACTGAGGAGATCTGGATTTTGTTAAATGAGAAGTAGGTAGGTAAGGTATTCGTATTTCGTTCATACGACTGGATGAAGGAAAGAGAGTAGAACTCAATCTCAATACCCCATAGAGAAAACGACGAATCGTTTCGTGCTAAGTAAAAGTAATCCTTTGCGATAAATCATCATAAAAAGCACGGTATTGTTTAGAGTTATTGTGGTTGCTTCAGAGAGTGCATACCTACGAATACGAAAGCGATTTTTGAGCCCTTCGCTAGGCGTATAAACTTAATAACTCTTGGTGGCTACTGACCTTGTCAAACTCCATTGGCGCAGCGTTGTGAAATGTCAGTCCCTAGTTACAAGACCTGCAAAATGCTCCGGGCCCCGGGCATGACGGATCCCCCGGCTCGAGAGTCTGCTCAGAAGTGACTTAACATATATATTTAAAAATATGATTTTATTTATATCAATACTTGAGATCGATTAAAGTCCACCAACAAAGACCATAATATTATGCTGTGTAACGAGTTCTCACAATAGGTATATGTTTTATGCGCCGATATTTCCCCGCAATATGTACAGGACCATAATCCATGCAACGGAGTCGAAACATCGGCGCAAAAATCATATATCGTGAGTACCCTTAACACAGCATAATGTACATAATCCACGATGATTCGAGTTTAAAAGAGTATAATAATTATAGTACAAATTTTATCTTGTTAACATGACACTATTATCTTATGAAAGTACAAATTAGATATTTGACTAATATGAACTGATGTTCGAACAGTAATATTATTATTACTGTTGAAAAACCATCTCAGTGTTTTTTTAAACCAATTAAAATATGACGCTGATTCTGGGAACTCAATCCAATGAATTTGTCACGGACTTTCGTGTTTAGTAGTGGATAATTAATGAATTAAAACCACGAAACCGCGGCGTTTTATACACAACTTCTGATCCCTGTGTCCTCATGATCCCTCAAGGAACAGACGCTAAGCGGATTGCATCCCTCTAGGCTTACTGGTCATTAATTTCAACTCAATTTGATCTCGATTCGACGGAACTAAGCCGTGTCTACTTGTCAGTATTGTTCGATCTCTCGAATATTGAAACTTACTTTAAAATAAAAAGAAGTTTGTTTGCTTTGAGGTTTGTGTCATCCACATTTTTTGAGATACAGCGACATGGTAAGCGAACAGTGTCGCTGTAGAGTTTTAATAGTTTTTTTTAAAGAAGTGCTGAGGAGTTTGTTTCGTTGTTTCTTAGAACCTAGTCACCTAGCCGCGGGAAATACCTAGTAAGTTATTATTTTCTTAATCTTTAGGTATGTTCTACCATCAAGTATTTTCAACTTACAAGACCGCGTCACTGGTTTTTAACGTTTTGGTTTTTGAGAGACAACTCCGAGCACTCCTACATTATTTACTAGTCTTTACGAAGAAACAAATTCAGAAACAAAGAATATGCTGACATCTGCTAACCCAAGGCTGCTGAACCCCAGGCCAGCGGGCCATAATGTGGCCCGCGAACGAACAAAATGGCCTGCGCAAATATGTTTTTAAAACTTCTTTATTATGGAAGTCCTGAGAGTAATTAACTAGGAATTACTAGTGGCCCGCAGTAAATTTATCATCCCTGTTTGGCCCGACTGTCAAAAAGGTTGAGCATCCTTGTGCTAACCCATTAATGGCCCACTACTGAGCACGGATTGTTAGTGGCCGGTAATGGAGTGGTTAGTGGCCCACCCAATTGTTAGAAGTTTTTATGGCGCCCGAAGGCCTCCGACAGGGCTTAACGATTACTATCTATCGATAACAATCGGCACCGACACCTTTACGTGACCTTCGAAGCACGGAAACGCTCATAAAATTTTGTCATCAATCCGACCGACCGCGCTTCCTATTGCTCAACTTTTTCGTTCCCTTACAAAACGAACCGCCAATGAAGGCTTACATTACTAATGATACAACATATGCCATCATACTAACTCTATGGTATGTAACTGTCTCGATGTGAGATCAAAAAAATAAGAAAAAATCAACTAAGTACGTGCAACCCACGCGCAAAATAGGGTTCCGTAGTTGACAATATAACTCCTAAACCATTTGATTTTCTTACTCATGTTTTGTTTATATTTTTATAAATTAACATTTATAATTTAACGGTCACATTGTCGTACGAATTGCGTGGTACCATAATGTTTCCCGAAGGCATCCCTACTATCAATGTTAGCTTACACAATTTTTATAACAGAAGATGAGCGTGTCATGCAAATGGAGTTACTCACGAAAAATTTGCTTAATATTAAACATGTGAAAAATATGTCTCGAGGACCCCCAGCTATAAGGGTTCCTAATTGATTAAGGAACTTTAAATCGGATCATAAACACATCTCGGTCCGATAAGTCTTTAACGAAGCCGACGTCACGAAAATGCTTAATCTTCTGAAGGACATGGGCGCGACAATAATTTTTAGGGATCCCCGAAATTTAATAAAAGAATTCGGTATTTACAAGCATTTAACTTGCAGTGTATGTTTGTATATTAGTATGTTAATATATTTGTTTGGGTCAAATCTTCCAAGCTTAATTAGACCTACGTTCTTTTACACCTGGTAGCTGAATTTGCTTAAACCTTCCGTCCTGATGAGAGCGCCTTTTTGTGATAAGCATGACCTGATCTACGTTCAGTGTTGGCTACAAGGGAACTCCTCGACGGTTAGCAATACAGCTTTGTGTTTTCTGTGTAGGGCTTTATAATTAAAGCTTGTGTTATTAAATATTTTAATAGACCTTGTTTAGCGTTGTTAATAGACAAATGAACGGAGACAGGTGTACCTGATGGTAGGTGCCATATGTTGTTGTAGTTAAGTTTTTACCTCTACAATAACCAGTTATATTTTTACAGTTCTTAGATTTGATGGTTTCGATTCGATTAGATTTGTAACTTCCATACAAAACATTTGTATACGGCTATTTCAAACTCTTTCAGTCGTTTTCGCGGTAAATGTAGCATATGTTCTTCTTCAAATTTTAGTATATTTCTGTACTATATTCTATGTTAGGGGTACTCACGATAATTGTTCTTATCACCTGTATTTCGAGCCATAATCATGTCCCGGCTGAACTCAAAAGCATGTTGGGTCAAAATATCAGCGCGAACATATACCGTGAGTACCCGTAACAGCATAATGTGCCCAGTCCACGATGACAAAAGTTTAAAATCTATGTACTTTTTATAAAGTACTCTTCCCTACATCTATGCAAATTGGTTGCGTAATTCAGAAGTGAAAGCTTACCAAACAAACTGACAAACAGACAAACAAACTTTACATTCGCATTTATACTTATATCTTGAGCATTTGATTGTTTCGTTTAAAAAAAACATTTTATATAGTTTAAAAAAATATATATTTTGTTCTTTACAACTTAAGTTTTCAGTTCCGACTGTTTCACAATATTGGGTTTGTATGGAACCTTGTTCCTTATAAGGCAATTTGGCAGTGTTTATTTAAAGTTCAGCTTACTAAATAGTGATTACACGTAATATAAAAATATATAATTTATATAATTAAATAATTAACAATTGTTAATTAATAAATTAAATAATTAACAATTGTTAATTAATAAATTAAATAATTAACAATTTGTTTTATTAATTTATCCAGTAAATGAAGTAAGAAAGACTTTTTATTCGTTACAGTGGCCTTCCATTATTCACCCACCTTATAAGTAAGCATAAAATTATAAACAGACCATAAATACAATCAATCCATACAAATTAACCATCCAATACACTTGTAAAGTCCATGTAATTCAATATTCAAACCTAACCTAATACATTTCCTAGCTTTGTCAATTGCATTCCATTGTGAGTCCCTCCCAGCAAACATTAAACGTACTCAATTAAAACACTTGGCCGAACAAGATGCTATAATTCAAGTCTAAGCAAATCGGGAGTTCTCGTAATTATCGGCAGGGTAAGTATAATGTCTCATTGTTAATTGTTTGAATATCGCGGTCGGATCTCTTTGGCGCTGTCTGCGTTATCTCTGAGAGGACTCTGCTGGATACGTTGCTGTTCACTGACCGTTTAGACGATTTTTCTTTTCCACAGCTTTATTAATGGTATAATAAGCAAGGTCGTGCCTCGTAAGTGAGGAAGTCGTCCAGTACGAATAGAACTAGGGCTATGTGGCCATGCTGGAGAATTTTCGGGAATACTCGTAATTATCGCCAAAGTAACTACATACATATAATGTTAGGTTAGGTTAGGTTGAGTCTGTTTACACACACACACACATATACATGTATACATATATATAAATCATTCACTTATATATATACGAGGGCCAAACTGAAAGTTTTTAGAACTGGCCACTTATAAACATTATATTAAAAAAAATAGTTTAAATTTT
>DWJZ01005454.1:0-14037 GCA_018249125.1 Asbolis capucinus | reverse complement strand
ACTCCATAATTAATAATAATACTTCTTAACGCGGGCGAAGCCGCGGGCCAAAGCTTTATATGCTCAAAACAATAAACGTTGTTTTATGTGGGTGTCTTCAAATGAGAGCATTGATATCAAACGGTGTATTTCATTTGAAGTATGGTATGGTATATAGGTTATCGGTCGCTGTACATATACGGTTTTTTTATCGGTTACGAGTGATCGCGTTTTGATAGGGCTCTTAGATGGAATTATAAATTAATATGTATTTTAATAAGTTTTTGTATACTCAAATTCGCTGATGAATTGATACCTAATCTGAGAGTCGCTTTAAAGGACAATTTAATTAACCATTAAATTAATGAGAGAGGGAGTAATAATAATAAAGTTTATTTATATCTCACCACACTATGACCATTATAAGTAATGTAAGGTGGGAGAGTGGTGCCTAAGCTAGGCTTTTGGCCAGTTTTTTAGGTCACCAGTTTCCAGCCCTGATTACATTTCATTTAGTTTAGTAAATATTATGGAAAATTAACGATTAATTAAATTAATGTGTGTGAGTGTGCGTGACACGAGCGTGTGTATAGTGTATGTATGCGTGTATGTGTGTGTACGCGAGCGTGTGTCTAGTGTATGTATGCGTGTATGTGTGTGTACGCGATCGTGTGTACAGTGTATGTATGCGTGTATGTGTGTGTACGCGATCGTGTGTACAGTGTATGTATGCGTGTATGTGTGTGTACGCGAGCGTGTGTCTAGTGTGTGCGTGTTTGTGAGTGATAATGCATGTGTGATAAGCAATTGAGTAGGAAACTAAGAAGTATCTTCAGTTTTGTCAATTTAATTCAGAATATATTAGAGCATTAGCTATACTCGGTACAAATTCTATCTGGAAATTTATAGTTCTTTAATAATACCTATATAATATTTAATAATAGTATAATTTGCGTTCACGGTTTCGTCCTCGTGGTGTTGATAAAACTTGTCTATGTTATTCCGGACTAGAATCTATTCCTGTGACAAGTTTCATACAGTTCAGTTCAGTACTTTTTGGGTAACGGAGTAAACAAAATCCATCCATCCTTTCAAGCTTTCGCATTCATAATATTAGTAGATAATATCCTATTTTCCTTCGCATTTATTATGTAAGTAAGATATTTAACGATATATATTTGGTGGTTACTAAGTTTTAAAGTGTTTAGTTTGTTAATTTTTTTAAATATATTTTACTATAAGGGTCGAGCATCACTTACACAAAATAATTTGGTCCGTTGGGCACAAAGAGCGGTCGTAAGTGGTTTAAAAGCTTCATTCAACTTGGCTCGTCTACTACCCTTGCTAATTAATCTGGGACATAATAGTTAATACCCTCACTTTATTGAGACCTGCTTTGAATTACTTTGGTAACTTTTTTTAAGGGCTACGCACTTGGATGTTTCTCATTTGGCTCAAAGCCTGCCTCTGACCTTTGGCCTTGAGGGGTTTTAGAATGCAGTAGATGTAATCTTTATTGTGAATACAGGATAGTGGATGGTGGATGGTGATGGTGGATGGTGGACGGTGGATGGTGGGTGGTGGATGGTGGACGGTGGACGGTTGACGTTGGAAGGTGGACGGTGGACGGTGGACGGTGGACGGTGGACGGTGGACGGTGGACGGTGGACGGTGGACGGTGGACGGTGGTAGGTGGTTTCGTAGACATTTAACTTAGTTTTGGATAACATCTATGTATTTAACCAAATTACTATAGTCTAAAACACCAAAATATCCATTAAAATCACAACTATTCACCTAACAAAATCACTGCTAACTGTAGTCGAAACAACCGCCTAGGCAAAATATAGTTCGACGTTAGCGATAATACAGGCAGGTTCGCCAAGTGATATTTCCCTGGCGATAAAACGGCCTCCTCGTAAATATGGAAGCTTGCAGATTGTGTGATGTATGCATTGAAAATGTTATAAACTTGTACGTTCTAATCGCTGTTTTTACTATCGAACGGTATGTTCACAGTATTACTTAGAACTATGTCAGAGATACGTTTCCGTGTTTATCGTCGTCGATTTGGTCGTAAAATTAGATTACTTGTTGTGACTAAGTTGTTCCCGCGACTTCGCTCTTACTTTACAACCCTTTTTAATGCTCTACTTCAACCTCCCTCCTTCAACCTCCTTCCTTCAACCTCCCTCTTCCAACCTCCCTCCTTCGACCTACCCTCCTTTAATCTCCCTCTTCACCTCTCCTCTTCCTCCCCCATACACTTTCCCCACTCTTCAGCCCCAAATTACATACAAATAGTTATGTTTATATCTTCGATAATAACGAACTTACATTCCTTACTTCAACACCTTCAAGCTTTTTTGGCTAACTAGTTCAACCTCTGTACTAAGTTACATCAAAATCAGTTAAGTAGTTTAAGCGTAAAAACTTAACCGATAGACAGAGTTACTTTTGCATTTATAATATTAGTAATCTTCGATCAACAATAAATTTAAATAAGGATTAAAATGCCAAGAGTATTGGTATTTTTTGAATACGATATCCTTGTATACTGTATGCAACTGTAACAGAACGGATGTCTGGTAGGGGCTAGAAATTAAGCACTTCTTTGCTTAGAACAGCACGTAGCGCCATTGACCCTGGTTATTGCAGTTAAACAACAGTAGTTAAGCTATGTGGGAGACCATCAAATATCAAAACTTTCAACCTTAGTTTGCAATAATTCCTCAATCAGTATATAAGCAGTTCAGCATTATGCTGTGTTACGGGTACTCACGATATATGTTTTTTGCGTCGATATTTCGACTCCGATTCATGGATCATGGTCCCGGCTGAACTGCGGTGGCGATGAGAAACTTTTGACAGGTTGACAGATGATCGATGGATGACACTACTGTATTAGCATAGGTACTTGTATTAGCATAGTCCACGAAGATATGAGTTTAAAATCAGTTCAGCATGTTCTAGGTTTCTTTAATCATAAGAACGAACTCAGTTAAACGTTCTACGAAAACGACAACATTTTATTAACACCACATGGTGAATAAGCTGTGATTTTGACCCCTAATGCTTTACGGCTACACGGTAATGGAATACTTAAGAGGAAGAGAATTTACAGTGAAACTTAGCTTGCAGTTGACCTTTCAATGGTGATGACTATGGCAAAAGTGCACAAGTCATTTTATGTTAACCTGGCTATGCTGTTCTAAGGTGATTATGTGGAATCGGGATATTCAATTTAACATTCACATTAATTTGCTCTTCAAGAAATACTTGAGATCTCTTTTGAATAGTTATGATTTCCCTCACGATTTTGGGTTCGCTGAAATGGATGGTATTAGGGAATTTGAATGAACCTTTTTCAGCGAGGTAAACCTTTCGATAGGATATAAATATGGCATGGTCGTGGTCGTTTGGATTTTTATGACGAACATTTGGAAGAAAATTAAAAAACTTGAGGTTTGTTTGGGGTAACAAAATGTGACAAATGGTGATTTATAAGACAAAATATTACTTAGGTTTCCCAGGCTGCATGACAACACCGATTATAAAATGATGGAAATTGGCAATACCACGATAAGATTTAGATGTAACCTACGTATTCCCCCAATGAAAATGAATGAAGAAGGGTCTTCACACGATCTGATTATTAATCCTTTATTACTTTAAGAGGTCCTTAGAACATATCCTGATTCACGTACAAACACCCTACACACTTGTTTTCAACAGTCCAACGATCGGGTAGTTATGGAAGAATTGACCTTTTCTCCATAGATTTGTTTGGTGTCCCATACAACCAGTCAATGCAAAGCTGGTCCGAATGTGTCTTAAACTGCACGCCAGTTGTGTTGTTATCGTGGGATAACTATTATAAATATACACATCTAAGGTTTCTTTGTATCGCAGCTGACATGGACAGATGAGATGGCACAATTCAAATAACCCTTTTCAGGTAAACTGTCACAAATATGTCTGCTTCGCCTGAAAGTTGTTATGACACCGTTTCTGTATGAATCCTACGATGAAGTAAAAACCCATATTCCATTATTTAATTCCAACACTTCACTGCAAAATTAAATGATTGGATAGTGTTATTTTAAAACAATTTAGTATTATGCAGAACTTCATATTAAATTGCTGATGAAGCTTTACAAAGCAGTCTCAAGACAAGTTTGCCTAAGACTTCCGCTTATCAGTCAGGGTCGCTACTAACATTGGCCAGTCGGTATTTACGATTCAATGTTCGTAGTATGTCTCATAATACAGCAAGGCGCAGGCGGTCGACACTTGCTTGTCTCCTTGTCGCCACTGACAACCATGACAGGCGCACGATAAGCTGTGAAGGGTTACTCAAAGCAGGTTAGGAATACTTGGTATTTTGTAGTCATGTTTTCAGTGGGCTTCGTAGGAGAATTATTGATGTTATATGATTGTTTTTGTATTTTATTTATGTCTTTTTATTGTCTTGTTTAATGAGCAGTAGATATGAGATAGCCTAATGGTTTAAACTTTGGTCTCTTGAACGGAGGTCTTGGGTTCGATCCCTGTGGCGCAAACTTCTAATTTTCAAACTTACCAGAAAACACAAAAATAAAGAACGCACTGAAATTCAATCGCTGACTGGGGCAAGTCTTGAATTTAGACTTTAATATAATTCAGATGAATGCTGTTTGTTCTCTAATAATGCGTACATTTGTATTGTCTACAATAATATTAAAAGAAAGATTTGACTGATTTTCTGATCCGAATAGGCTTTGAAACTATTTGACTTATTTAAAAAAACCGTATTTTATTACAATTTAACCTTAATTGTGAAAAAAATACCAAAAAATATCTTTGCTAAGTATTGAAAACAGAGCAGAATTATGCACTACAATTTTATACAGGACATCAATATCTATAAATAAATCTACGATACCAAAAGTATAACCTATTCTACTTATGTCCTTTCGTACACGTATGTAGTTTTCCATTTATATCTTGGCTTGTTCATTACAATTTTATAAATGTATGTCAATATCAACATCATGAATATTTCTTCCTCTTTATTCGTATATCTTTACTTTTCTCTTGCCATTTCTTTCTCTTGAACTAAAATATCATTTTTTATTATGTTTCCTATATCACTTCTGTTTTGTTTTTATAGTTCAAGAATTTTATTAATCTCATAAATAATTACAAAAAATCTCAAACTGAGATACATTCTCAAGAACAATTTTTCTTAAGCATACAGAAAACTCAGACATATGATGTGCAATATTCAAAACATTTTTATACACAACACACTTTTTACAAAAATACTTGTTGATATCTCTAACCTTGGTACTGTTCAGATAGACAAACTTTTGCAAAAGCCGTAGATGTTTCCTTAAAACTTAATAATAGTAATATTAGCGTAATAGTCTGGTGTAAAGCTTTCGCAGTCGACACTCGCCCTCACTAATCTCCGCTTGTCTCACGCCACTCACTTTCGTTCCAGCTATCTGTTTATTTAATCTAACGTCACTCCATCAGATGTCTTGATTTATTTGCCGGTGTACCTATGAAGTTGTTTCAACTTAACGCACTGTTAAAAGCTTGCGTTTATTTGTTAGGTTCGCTTCAGTTTGGTCAACTACCGAGTAAGGGTTTCTTCATATAGCTAAAGTAGCTTACATTACTCCTATTTCATTTCGCTGTTATAATGGGAGTTGGTTTTTGGGCATCGTACAATATTTTATTAGTTGTAACAATTACGCTTGAATCGACTAGCAATCAATTGAATTCTATAATTTACACCTGCTGCTATGAGATTTAGTTCTTCATTTTGGTCAATAAATAAAATAAATAATAATCAAATATCTCAGGATAACTTGCACAATACCCAACTAGGCATCAGCTTATACCACGGTGATCAGACAACTAATAAACATACATACTTATATAGACATTTATAACACCCAGATACAAAACAATCCTGCTTAACACAGAAAAGTTTGGGTGGGGATCTAACCCACCACCTCAGGTTTAGTAGTAAGATATGCTAACTTTCAAAGGCGGTCCTACTAAATACAAAAATTATCCAACAAAAAGGTGAAGACTTAATTGCAGGTAATGCGATGGTAATGGTACGAACAGTTGTACTCGATGTCTGTAATAATTTAAGTAAAACTGCTACTCGTGTACAATCTAATTAATAAAACCAATGGAATCTTAATGATATTACAAGTAATTGTTATCATTAAGGTAGGAGATTGAAGTTTGAAAGCGATTTTCATTAAAGTGCTATCCGTATTAGATAGAATCATGTTTAAGCTAAATGCTGTATGAGTTTCTACCTTTTATTATCTACTTTATACATTCGTAACTGTATAATGCTTATAGCAATAATAGTCAAGAGTTTGAACGTTTGTCTCTCGAAAGGTAGGTCCTGGGTTGAAACCCTATGCAAGCGTCTAATTTTAAAAAGGTTATATGCGTATGACAAGTAAATTATGTATATTATCACTTGTTTCGGTGAAGGAAAACATCGTGTGGATACCTGCACTCCTGAGAGTTCCTTATAAAGTTCACGAAGTTCTGTATCCTTCACATTATGAGATTTTTTATGGGTTGTAGTGATGTTGATGAATTCCAGGATGTACAGCATTTCATGCACTAAAAAGTAGTTTGGAAAATTTTCGTTCCAAATCTCCCAAAGAAGATAATTTCATTATTTTGCCACCGTCTCTTAGTAACGTTAGCTTTGTAGCGATATGGTGACATCTCTTACTATACTAATACCACGCTATATATCACAAAGATTTTCGTTTCCTATCGCAACATTTGTATTTATCTCTAACTAGTCTCCGCCAGCAACTTCGCCCGCATGGTAGGTACATTAAAAATAGTATCCTTTGTGTTATTGCAGTCTATAATCTATCCCTGTGCCAAATTTAATTCCGATCTGTTCAGCAGTTTTTGCGTGAAGTAGTAACAAACATCTGTTCATCCATTCATCCTCACAAATTTTCACATTTATAATATTAGTAGGATAATTTGGCCGACTCCATAATACATTCAGAAACCTGAAATATGTACTATATATTGTATTCTTATATATGACCATATTAACAATAATAATTTGATTCTAAATTAATTACGAATAAACCACCAATTATCATAATTTTTAAAGTTTGTATACTAGATCATATTGGAAATCATTCAAATTCCAGTGTATTCACCAAAACATCCAAGCAGCGGCCACCGAACAAGAGAAAGTGACTTATAATGGCAACTAGAGCGCACAAGATAAATTTGAATGAGATGCCCGATTACCGATTCGGGAGCGCTCAGATGAAAGCTGAGGAAAGTCGACGCATATATAGCAACCTACGTATAATATAATAATAGATTATATAACTTGTAATACCCTCACTTTGTTTCGAAAATAATGAAGAAATAGTTTCAGACGAAATTCTTTACACTGACGTATCTTTTTATTTGTACACCAATTTAAATTAAGCCAACAATTGTTTGTCCAATAAAACCAAAAATTATTCGTCAATGAAAATATCGATTAAAATCGATTTAACCGTTTCTAATACACGGGGTAATAAACGCATAAGTAAATTGAGAAAAAACAAAACAAAATATAACGATATCAATGTCCGTAATATTTGTAACGTAAGAACTTCGCAATGTACCAACTGGCTTAGATGTATTTTTATTACAAGTATATAACTAATTGGGATGTACGTATTTATAATCCGTATTTATTAATTATCCATTTTTATGATCTTATTTATCACGAAACTCTTCAAAGTGTACAATTTTAATTTCTTCGTCTAGAAATAACCATTCTATTATTTTAGCATTTTTATCCAAAATATCCTATGAAGGGTTCTGGCGATAAGGAATAGATCATTTAAATGGATTTGAATCGTGACACTGCATTGCAAATGATCTACGTCAATGAGCCTCTGAAATCATTAGCCTATGCTGTGCTAGTTTGGTATATTGAAGTGAAACCATTTCTTATGCAAATTTTTTCTCCAAAGGAAATACACAAAACTATGTACAACACTCATCATTTCAACCCATAACTGTCTCAGCGCTGGACTCGAGTCTCCACTCACAATGTGAGGGATACAGGCCATAGTCCACCATAATTGTTAAGTACGGATTGATGGACTTCACACACCTTTGAGAAGTTTTTGATGAACTCACAAGAGTGAAGTTCGGTTTATAGATTTTTATTACTCATTGAGATGCTCCGGTGAAGTTCACTCTATTTTCCTTCACCGTAGCAAATGATAATCAACTTCTGATACGTAAATATCTTTTAAAAATTTGAGGTATATACAGAAGAATTCAAAATCCCGTTCAAGAGACCAACGTAAAATATTAGGCTATCACTGCAGCCAAATACAGCACTAGTTAAGCTGAAAATACTTCATTCTATTTTCTGATCAAACCTAACAATAACACCAGGTTATCTACCAAATCAATTAAATAAGCTATTCAAATTTCAAAACTTTCTACGTCAACACACTGGCCTGATCTTGTCATAATATTGCAATCAAAAGGTTAGATTTGGTATCGTATTGTATGGAGAAATCACGGGTTTGGTCTTTGTTCGCCAATCGGTGTGCGGATAAAGACGTCAGCATGGACGTTGCGCTTTAATAAGATATTAGAATCGATCGCCCAGGTGTGATAGCAGCTGAATTATTGTGGCAGGTTATTGACTATTGACTAACCCCTTAACTTTCTAACTTGCAGATTTCTAAATTATTGTAATGATAATTTGTTTAAAGGGAATTTTAATATCGTTTTAAAAGAATTCCTCACTTGTCCTTTTAAAAGAAGTCAAGCGTGATTTGTGTATGTCATGGACTAGTCAAAACCCCTTCTTAATGCTGAATTTTCGAAAACACTTTTTAAAACGTACACTAGTGTTACGGCGGAATTTTACAAAATTTTCATGGAATAAGGAGTAAAGAGGGTTTTTACTGGCATTGTATTAGAGTTAATCATAGCTGCCTAGCGAATCCTTTTGTCATCATTTCTAATTCGATTGCTAAACATAGATCTTTCCTTGGATCTGCACCCATCTGAATGTTTTGAATCTAGTGGGGATGCCCGCTGTTTTCATCATGTTGTATTCTACTCTCCTCTTTAAGAGGCGTGTTCGAGTGCATACGAGGATTTCTTTTCTACAACGGTTATCAGTATTTCGAAATGTGTTCGTTTCACTGTAGTTCAAAAGCTGGCTACTGCCCTTTTAAAACAAAACGAAATGGTTTTAACAAATATTTCTGTAACCATATCTAAGAGCTAGTGGCTCGTCCACTCATAAAAATACCATTGGTACGAGAAAAATATTCACAATTAATAATATGAGATAAAAACCTTTTCGTCGAGACCTGGTTTATGGCTGGAAGTTAACTTTTTACAAAGCTTAAAGCTTTTGTTCGGCAACTTAATTACCGCGTTCGAGATAAGACACTCGATTGTAAAAGGCGAACCAATTGGCATGCCTTTTTATGACTTATATACAGCACCGCTTGTTGAAAAGTGAAGTAAACACAAGTTTTGTTATTAACAATTGATAGTTCTGGATTATATTCATTGCGATTGATTTTGAGGTTTTAATAAGATTATTAATAAATATCAGTTGTATAAATTTTGCGCAGGCGAAGCCGTTGGCAGGAACTAGTATTCAATCTAAGTTAATTAAGGTTATGAGGGTAGGGTACCTGTTTGTAAAATTTCAGGTAGCTAGGAAGTTTTGATCTGGGTAGACACACGTACTTCTACTAATCAAATATTAGTGCGCATTATTTAATTAGAAAATAACACTAATTTTATTCGGTAGCGCCATACAGGTTCAATAAGTTGTAAAGTCTACTAATTATTAATTGGCATGTTGGAGGGTAGCTCCAGCAAAACCGCACTGGTGAAGCGTGGTAGAGTATGCTGTAAGTTAAGTATGCGCACAGAATTGCGCTCAATAGTGAGCCATTAATAGCGATGCCAATAGTGGACTATGGAATCACATTGTGAAAGGAGACCAACGATGGGAGAGTTATGGAAGAACATGATTAATGTTATTTTTCTAATCATCATTATACAACAAATATACAAATTATACAATGTTATAAAAATATAATGACATTATATTACAAATTATAGGCACAGAAATTTCTGTGCCATATAAACAACTTTCAGTATTTCGTGGAAATATGTATTCAAAGATTACGCGGACCCGACAGTCGGCCCATAAAAATACGAACCCAACCGCATCGGCAACAGATACCATAAAATATTGCCAACAACATGGAACAGCGAGAAGAAAATATTCGTAACTTACTTTTCACCAAACGAATTGTAATAATTTAAGGATCCCAAAATAAAGTTATTTTCTTTTTTCGTGTATATTTTCGTCATTTTGTTTCCCATTCTTCTGTGACCCGTCATGGAGCAGGGTGGTGTGGACCTCTGGGGCCCGTTGAAGTCCTCATTGAGCCTTGCTGTAACTGCTGCATTTTCAAGAAATGGATTTTTCATTTCCACCTTGGCCGGAAATTCAATGGTGTTGATCATGACCAGTGGAATCCAGTGCCACCATCAGATGATCCATCAGCTCGTTTGGTCAATAGATCTTTTGGTTTTTATCGTCTTTCGGTCCTTGTATCACGGATATTTTTTCGGAACCATTGACAAAAAAGGAGATAAGGCAATAAACTATCGCCTGCGGTATTCTCATAACATAAATCAATATGTACATATACATTCGTTGTTTTTTACATTACGCCTGGAGTAGGATACTATTAAAATAATATACAGTTACTTCAATGGCGAGTACCTACCCACCGCTATAAAATAATATTGGTAACATAAAGATGCCTCACCTTGATAGCTCGTCGTCCCGCAAGCCATGGACGATAAGCGATGAGTTAGCTACGTAAAATAAATGTTTATAGCAAGTATATAGCACGAAAAATAGTTTATAGAAACTGTTTTATACACGCTTTTATTTAACTTGCAGTATATGTTTGTTTGTTAGTATATTAGTACATATGTATATTTGTTTCTTACGGTTCAAATCTTGGAAGTTTAATTAGACTCACTTTCTTTTATAGTAAGGAGCTGAAATTTTGCATACACTTTCCGTCCTGATGACAATGATTTTTTATAATAAGCATGACCTGATACTACGTTCAGGATTGGCTCCAGACAAGAGAACTTCTCGACGGTTAACAATACAGTCACATCATTTTGTATATTTACATACAATATCATTTTGTATATAGCCTGCGATGAGACATGTACCTCGTGCTCGTATATTCTGTGGCTCGCTCACCTCAGTAAAACCAAAATCCAGATCATTTACCCGCTATTTTCTCATATTCTCACTCTAAATGCAAATTGAGCTTGAAGTTCCCTATTTGACTTTCAGCAGTATCTTTTAAATTATTATATGGTAGATATTGGATTTTATTTATATCGTTATAAATCGAAATTCATCTGAAAATCTATATCGAATGTTATATGATGATGTTTTTAATTTTACCAATCTACGAGCTAAAACATCTGTGTTTTAGGATTAAAATGAAATAAATGAGTTACGTGTTATGAAGATATATTTTTTTTCATAGATGTTGGTAATACGGATAATTCACCATAAACTTAGAAAAATTAAAGTAGGTAGTATCATAATGAAGGTATTAGGAAGATGGCATTCATCAATTTCTTTAAGCACTAATCTATTTGTCAATTTTCATTCAAAAGTGGGCGTGACAGCGTCACAGAAGCGTTACATTTGTAACTACCAAGGATGTAATAGTCATTAAATATATTTACACCGTCGGAATGAAGTGTTAAATTCTATCTTAATTAGCTTTAACATTCACACGATCATAGCAGCTCTAAATGGTAGCGATGGGC
Source organism: Asbolis capucinus (assembly GCA_018249125.1). NCBI lineage: Eukaryota > Metazoa > Arthropoda > Insecta > Lepidoptera > Hesperiidae > Asbolis > Asbolis capucinus. The sequence continues at coordinate 2,142 of DWJZ01005454.1, read as the reverse complement.
GCTCGTGAAACAGGATTCTGTGATTACCTTTTAATTGGCTGTTTGTTAATTTTCTCCTGACAACTTTCTACAATTTGCACGCGGCAAATCGACAACTTCAAAGCTCTATGTACCGTATAATTAAACCAGTCTCAGACTAAGAGCGCGGACTCATCGGCTGGCAAGCTCTTGAGTTTGTTAAAGGAAACTTAAGATTGAGATTTGTATACGGGTCTTAGGTTAGAGTTTTTGATGTAACAAATCGACAAAACTGCACTTTGATGTTTGAAACTGAATAACACATAAAAATACTTTCATGCATGAGAAGAAAATTACACGTTATCAAAATTTGGTTTCTTGTTCTTCCGTCGTGCCGTCTTTTTCGTCTGATAGTTTGAGCCACGCCACAAAACAGCGGTCAATTGTCTTTTTATACTTTTGATCTTCCAAAACAGATTTTCCACGGAGAAATAAAAAAAAACCAGTACAGAGATTTGTATTAATCTATGCATGTACATACATATAACATATATGATAAACAATTATCTTTTCTTTCATAGTTATATATGAAGGACGCAATATGTATTTTAATACCATCATCATATTTGCAACCCCGTATCTAATCCAATACTGGGCTCAGGCTACTGGTCTCTTCTCACAATGTAATGGGTATAGGCCACAGTCCACCACGCTAGTCAAGTGCGCCAAGTCGCCTTCGAGAACTGTAAGAGGAACTCTCACGAGTGCAGGTTTCGTTACGATGTTTTCCTTCACCAAAACATGTAATATTTCACTACATAACTTTGAAAATTAGAGGTTCGAGGAGGGTTTGACACGAGGACCTCCCGTTCGGAGGACCAACGTCTATAATTTCTCGATTAATAGTTAAGAGCTAACTTGGGTTTAAGAAACCCAATATGCCTATTACCATAACTTCAATATCAAGGGCATGAAACCATCGAACCACTTGTACCGCACATGAATTCTCTCAAGTTATCACATGATTGGTCGGTCCAGTTCGTCCTACTGTTACATTGCTAAGGCGTGGCGGTAGATGCCTGATACTACTGTTAAGGATGTCTCTCTCCATAAAAAACTCATTATTAATTTATCATTAATATATAATAATAATTTTATTCATATCTAAACCGAAGTGTACCCAACAGGCATATATATATATAACATATATAAATATGAACTCATTAATTAAAAAGACATCATTAAAAAAATCATTAAAAGACAAAAACGAATTGAAGAGAATATGAATAGAATAAATATATAGTAGTAATCGGAAGCAGAGATTCTTCAAAAAATATATTTAGGAAGACAAAAAAATTTAATCTAAGAGGAACAGAATATACCCGCCCGGATCGAAGTGAGCGCCGGGCGTTCTGGTTGCTCTTTTTATAAGCAACGACGGGCGCAGTAGTTTCGTTGTTGGGGGTAATTGCTTATAATATATATATATATATATATATACGTCGTCACTTCGTAGTCAAGCACTAACTTATGTAATATAAAAAAAATATGAATGGAAAAAAAGGATAATTTAAAGCTAAAGGTTCCTCAACTTGGCAACCCTGCAGCAGACCCACAGCAGTCAATTTACAAGATAGCACACGTATTATTTAAATGCCTAAAGAAAGCTATCGGCCGGCCATCGGTGCTGGTGTAAAATGAATTTTTATTATAAATTATATTCCCACTCACGTAATTGGAGTGCTCTTGAACTAAGCAATCGATTATGTGATAGCTTGATGTGCTGGCGGCGTGTTTGTAGCTTTCATTACTTGTAAAACACGCTATAGGCTTCATTAATTGCCTTATTAATCGCCTAGTACTGAACAAAGGTATAGGATCGCAGAGTTAGCTTATGATTTGAACGTTGGTTTCGCCCATGCGAGGTCCTTGGTTCAAATTACGCACGCAAATCTAGTTTTCAAAGCTATTTGTGATTTAAAATATCTTCATCATCATCTCAACCCATCACGGCCCACTTGAGCGCGGGTCTCTTCTCTGAATGAGAAGGTTAAGGCCATAGTCTCCCACGCATGCCAACTGCGGTTTGCCAAACTTCTCTCACCTCTGAGTTTTGCAAACTCCCCGGCATGCAGGTTTCTTCAAGATGTTTTCCTTCACCGTTATAGCGAGTGACATTTAAAT
>DWJZ01005453.1:0-14039 GCA_018249125.1 Asbolis capucinus | reverse complement strand
CAGGCCGGTTGGTCTAGTGGTTAGTGAACCCGACTACTACACCGGTGGTCGTGGGTTCGAATCCCACCCAGGTCAAAGTTTTCTGTGATGAACAGGAATGTTTGTTCTGTGTCTGGGTGTAAATATCTATATAAATATGTATATAAAACTATACATATATGTATGTTTATCAGTTGTCTGATCACCATAGTACAATCTAACGCTTAGTCTAGGGTCAGATGGTCGTGTATGAGTTGTCCAAACATATTTATTATTTATTTATTTTAATAGATTTTGCTCACAAATTCTTGTGTTTTTAATGTTATTAGCGGTATAACATATTTAATGTTATACTTAACATCTGTCTAGTATAGTTTGGATTTTCGGAATGGAATATAATTTGGAGGTACATGAATAACTCACAGTGATTTCTAAATTGGCCACATATTAAATGACCTAAAAACTATATCAAAAGTGGAAGTCTGGTAAAATTTCAAAGAAAATATTTGCATCAAAAATGTTAAAGTTTTGCATGAAATAGTTACTGACCATACGTTGAAATGTCTTAAATTAGACCGCAGAAAGGGATACAGAGTTACAAAACAAGTTTACACCCTAGAAACGAGTAACAAGCCCAAAGTTTTGTGATACAACAGCCACACTACAAACTCATGCACGGCACATTATTTAATGGTTCAACCCAAAGACAATGAAAGACCTTCAGATAGTTCCAGGGAACAGCGTCCCAACTAAGTTTGCAAGTTAAATAGTGCAAAGTTATACAATTCTGCCGCAAGCTAGTTGTCCATTGTACTGATAAAACATTGGTTCAATTACAGTACTCGTATTTTTATGTAAATCCTAAAGTTCTTTAGGCTAACGCGTAAATGCGTTCACAAAAATGTAAAATCTAACAATTCCTGTAAAATCTTCGAATAAAACATGCTCATATACGGTTTTTAATATAACGTTATTAAGTTTATTTTAAATCTTACTTTGAATTAAATTATTAAATTGGTAATAAGGAAGCTGAATGACATTTTCATATGTGTTCATAATTATACCCCTAGAAGTATAAAGCAATGTCGAAATAGAACATACGTCAAAAATTAAAATTAAGTGAAAAATCCACTTTCAAGCGTGTTTTAGTCGTCAATGATAAAAGCCAAACTAAGTTAGAGAAAGCCACACAAAATATATTTAAACCCCAGCATTTAGACTGCTTTTATGTCTTAATAGCCTTATTTTTAAAAGCATTTTGGTTTCCTATTTAGGGTCTTAATAATAAAATACGCGGACTTAAATTCTTGTATTCCTTTTATGCAAAAGCTTTTTGGAAAAACGATTAAGTCAAATAAATTATTCGCTCAGAAACGGGAACGTACAACCTCACGTAGAAATAAAGAAATTTTGGTTTTAGGTTCCAAAAGTAATTCGGAGAATCATATTAGTAATTGTAAATAATAAATGAAAATTACTGTCTAGCTCTTTATAAAAGAAACTAATAACAAAGAATATGAGACAAGGATTAGACTTTACAGGTGATAATGTCAATTATAAAATGAACTTGTAATAATTGTAAAAAAATGCGCCGAAAAATTTCTGCCTATTTGTCAGATTTGTAGAAATTGGAATAAATAAATAGACATAGACCAACCTCTTATACTTTGAAACCAATCCATACAATTAAAAAATCTAATTTTACTCTGCATTCATAATTTGCGAACAATTCAAAATAACAAATCACTGTGCATTAAAGAGTGTGGAAAATATTATATAACTGTTACAAACTATTATAAAATCAAAAATAAAATGCAAGAAGATTATGAAAATATAAAATTTCAATTTATTCTTCACTTTGAAATATTTTTTTCTACTTAACGCTAGAGCGTTAGAATCTTAGAAGATTCAATGTAATAATTTGTTGTTGTTGGCTTGCAAAGAGTTTATAATTCGAAGTATTTACACTTTTGTTGAATATTTTTAAGGGTCTATAACAGTCATTAACGAAATCTAAAATGAATGCAAAAACAACAAGAATTTACTAAAGGTGACAAAGACCTACGTAAATTATTTCCATTTGCCTTTTCACCGGCATCTCAATAGAAGATCCTCTTGATGTGAAATGGATCGAAATTGTAGACTCGAGAAGGTATATTATAAATCCTCATAAATGTCGTATCATAATTTATACTGATAACATAATTATGGAGGATAAATAATACTACCATTATTTGCTGGATAGATAATGTTACTTGAATAACATAAATGTAAGAAGCTAAACTTTGGCATAACAATAATTATCTCAAAGAGTTTAGTAATGACTTCCTCATGTTTATAATAACTTTGTTAAATAAATTCTAAGCGGATAAAATCCTTTTTGTATCTGTGGCTGTATCCAGTCACGAACCATATACGCAATAAAATGATAACCAAACGAATTATCCTTGGCTTTCTTCAAAGCTTTGAACGTTATCCAAACACAATTTAAATGAATAATTATTTTATATTGAAATTAAATACAAGTTAGCAAACCACAGTGATTGGAATGAAATGTAAAAGGGAAACGAAACAGTATTAAATAAATTAAATAATAATGAATACTCTTTTATCGGAAATGACGAATAAGAAAGGTTTGTAAAAAAACGCTTCGAATCAGAAGAAACATCAATTTAGTACACCAGTTTCAAAAACAACATTTTTATTATAAAAAATCTGACTTAACGAGCAGATATAATTGTGATGATAAATAGTTATTATAATCCATAGCTACATCAGTTATACTCATTGTATTAAATAAGTTACTAGCTAAGAAAGACAGTCATTAGACACGAAGTGGCTGATTCAAGAAAGCTACTTACATTGGGTGGGATTCTAAGCAGTTTAAAAAAAAAGAAAATTTATGTACGAAAGTACCATGTATATCTGATAAAACGACACGTTCTGATAAATTTAACCCTTTTTTATTCTACGGTGAAAGTAACTGTAAGGTATGTTAATGGAATACTTGAAAATCAAAGGACACAAAGTATCTTTCAAGTCGAATATTTTAATGATGAGAAAAATTCGAGGCTATACAATTCGAATTTCGATTAAGGAAACATTGTACTTTTTTGTTTTTTTGGCCAGATTTTCAATTTGTAGTCTGTTTGTACTTTAGTTAAAGATCTGTAATATTCTGATGAAACATTTAGATACTATAATATTATTTTTTCATCATAACAGCCCTAGACTGTTCCACTACTGGGCTTGAGGAATATTGGGAATAGTAGTAGATAGGACATAGTTCGGCCAAGTACACTTTAGAGACTCACAGACCTTTCCTAACGATGTTTTCCTTCATTGAAATAAGTGACGATTAATTTCTAATATTCACTTAACTTTAGAAATTAGAGGTGTGATTCAGATCCTGATCCTTGAATCAAGGGCGTTTATCTCATTATTTTTTTTGTAAAATAAATTTTTTCTTGTCTAAAAATAAATAATGGAGTTACTTGTAAAACTTACCTCTTGAACCAGAGCTAACTTGGCATTGGTACTTGGCGTCATCGTCTAACGTCACGTCTCGGATGTCTAAAGAGTAGTCACCTGTTGAAAAAATTATTATATATATAAATATATTTGATATTTATTTAAATTTGAATAGAATGCTGGCCATAATAAACGTACGACGGGAAATTCAGTTAAAAGGGTGGCAATGGTGAAAAAGCGTGATGGAGATTTCACTAGGCCTTATCAGTAAATAAAAAAGATGAATGTCCCCCATAATAGACAATTGAAGTGTAGAAGTCAAGTTATACGATGTAGTATGAAGCGTACATATATTAAAGCGCTAAGAGATAGTAACGAGCCCACAAATCAACGTCAAAGTCAAAGTTAACTGTTTTATTTCGTCAAATAAACTAACAGCTCATTCAACGAAACTAAAATTCATATAATATGTTGATTATATGTATGTATTAAGCTACTTTACACTTGGCTACTGATTTAAAATTCATAAGCAATTCGTAACCAAATGTTAATAATCCAATCCCTTATCTATTATTACTAAAGGTCGCAGGCAAGACAAACATTACCCTAACTTTATCAACTCAAGCTTACGAAAGTAATTGGTAATGAACTTGACTCAATCAAACTTTAATTTGCATATCAGCACCAAGTTTGCAAAGGACACCTACAGATAATTATAATACTATGTAAGTAGTAACTGTAACTCTCATTGAAACTTGAAGTCAAGGAGACTTTGAGTTTTGCAAAGTTATATCAGTTCAGGCTGCAAAGTACAATTTAATATCATAAATGTTTGCATACTGGTCGTTTACTATTATATTGAATATGAGAAATCTTCAAAACTTTAACGTACCTATACGTGATATTCTGTAAAGGTGTATAAGACTGCAGCTAGTAAGATATTGCTATATTTGTCTTCATATACAGTACAATTACAGTACTTGTGACAATTGTGTGGATCAAAAAATGTACTTCATCAGTAACTTTGGTAACCCAAATGACATAAAAAGAAGTGACATTTGTAGATATATTAGGATAAATAGCATAGAATAATTTACTTAAACATACTTCGTCCCCTTTTTTAACCCTCTTCTGAAATTGACTAACAAATGCTTTGTTACTCGCCACACTATCAAGAATCTTTGTTTAAAGATTAATATTTTAAAGACTATTTAGTTCACATTAAATTCTATTAGTAAATAATAATATTTTTCATTAGTACAAATTATATCGACAAGTAATAAAACGGGAACATTATCTTAATTTAATACTATACCTTCTTCATCACTTCCAATCATCTTGTACCGATCGTAGCCACTCAGGTCTCTATGTAGACCGAGACCAAAGTCATCTTTTGTCCACTGCAGTTGGCCAGCTTTGTTTTCCACTCGACAAGGTAGCGTCACTCTCGATCCCACCACAGCCGTCTGCGAAATAACTTTTGTTGTAGTAACATATTCGCCAAGGTCAAATACTTCAAGAGAAATGGTAGGTAAGAAAACCTTTTGTTTTTCAGTCAACTAATAATTGATATCAATTGTTCCATCGAAAATCCTAATAGTGGTTATCCCATCATCGGAGAACATTGTGGAATAGTGGGATGGATGTACTTTTATATACCCTAAGAGCCAAATTCAAGAATTTCATAAATAAGCTAAATGAAATTTACTTTCGTTTATTAATTTAATTCACAAATATATAGTTTCAAATTTATGTTAAGTAAATTAACCTTTCCGATAAACTTCTGAATAACATAAAACATTTTTTTTTAAACTGAAAATGTTTCTCTAGAGTAATCTCAATTCTGAAGGAATACAATAAGGAGATACAAAAGCCGTCAAGCTGCGAACAGATTGCTATTTCAACCTAAGATTAAATATTTCTCTTATAAGAAGTTATGACCAAGCTGTCTGATCCTGGATTGTTAGGGACGACGTTATGAGATTTGATGTGCCTAAATTAGGATTTAAATCTTCATTTTGGTCCATAATGGTCCATTCTGCTTTTAGTATTTTGTTAATGTAAAATTTGGGTAAGATTAGATTTGGTGTTGCTAGAACTGAACTAAGTAGTGTCATTCCCATATCACATTTACTTCGTGACAGAATATGCCTAATAAGTTTATACACTTAGAATCAATCCTTTGGACTTTTCAACGTTAACTTTTATCCTGTCAATGTCCCTTACAGTAATTACATAGTCTTATCTTAATTTTAACTACTAATAATAACTTCTTTTTATTACCTGGTCTTGAGGTTCCATCGCAAACTTCTGTTCCGTATAACCGCCACACACACCGAAAACACAACACAACACCACCGAATACTGCAAAGTCCGCAACAACAGGAACAACGGTCTGATACATCTACTACTTATTTTTAATCTACATCTGTAACTCAACATTTTGAACTAGTTCCTTACACCCATTGGTATTTCCGGTATCTATTTCGGTCATTCACATTTTACCGGAAGCCTAACTTCCCTTATTTGTTAGCCGTGCCCTTAGTTCTATATTTGAATGCGCATGCGATCTACACTCCATGTTTAAATCTATTTTTAACGGTTTTAAGCGGATGATAAATTGTTTTCTTTGATTTATCGGGATGCGTTAGTGATGACGTATTGAAGATCTGAAACAAAAAAATAGTATATCTTAGTGGGTTTAAATAGAGTTCAGGAAGTTGGTGATAATAGCATTGATGGATGAAGAGATGGCTGTAACATTATATAAGCATATTCTTTTGATGTTAATGAGGCTATGTCAGCTGGTCCCTTCGTTTGGAAGTCAATGGGATTAAATTTTTTAATTTTATTCGGACCGTATTTGTACATATTTACAGGATTAATTATGTGTCTGTGCCAAATTTTATAATGCCTTTCATTTAAACGTAGTCTTCTTTAGCATAGTATTCTATTTTGGACCACAACGGACATGCTATGAGGTCGAATGCACCACAACTCTTGCCAAATGATACTTCCTTACTAATTATTAAGACTGTCAGCTATATAGCAACCAACACCTCAATCATTTATAACAATTCCTTAAAAACACGTTTAAATTAGTACTCACTGCCCGTAGTTTCAATCGCGTGGATCAATTATACAAACCGCATTATTTTAATATTGATTATATCAAGCTAAGGCATTTTATGCTGACATACGCAACATACTTCGGAAGGTTCATAAAGATTGGTGTTATTGTCCCATTTTTCTTTTTCAATAAACGCTGTTACTTTGACATCATATTTTAGAGTGCGAGCCAACAATGAACGGGTTTCGTTTGACGGGCCGTTCATTCGTTTATCGTGTAAAATATTAATATAGTACGATTATCTAATATTAATATATTGTGTAAAATATTAGTATAATACGACTTAAATAATATGTTTGTAGACTCGTAAATATAATAAACAGATTTCTGTGAAAATAAACGTTAAATCATAATCCCATACGAACGTACTAATCTGGATTATGAAATTAATCCCGGCTTTATACTGTTAAAGTATATATTTATGACTGTATAACAATCTTATTCGATTTAACGTCACATATATTTTTTATATCATGTAATAGTTGAATAATTAATGTTTTCAATTTTTTTTAATTTAATGTTCTGAACTAATACGGCGATTGAGCTAGAGTTTTGAATATGTACATTTTGAGATCATCGTTAGTGATCGGAAGAGTTAAACAGCGGTGCACTTTTTTAGCGCTTTCGTGTTTTGGAGTGCACGCAAAGCCGTCGGCCCAGTTGTTATTGTCACGTACAGTCGTTAACCTATGTCGGAGGCCATTGAATGGTATTATTATTCTTATTTCTGATTGTTTTAAACAACAGCAGGCTCAGTCGATAGGACGGTGAGTGACCGCTAGGGGCCGTTGATCCCGTTTGTGACCGTAAGACAGCAATCATTAAGCCATGGGACCCGGGTGGCATAAAAACTTCCCTAACTTATGGTGACTATTAACCTGCATCGAATTAGCATGGTTGAGTATATACTCAACTAGAATAATCTAGACCTCCTCAGTACGAGGAAAGACCCGAGTTATAGTGTCACCGAAATACATAAATTGTATATAATATAATATCAAGTGGTGATAGCCTAGTGGTTTAGAATTCGGCCTACTCGGGAAGTCTGGCTTCGAATCCGAGGGCGCGCACTTCTGACTTTTCGGAGTTAAGTGCGTTTTAACCATTTAAAAGTCACTCGCTATAACGGTGAAGGAAAACATCGTGCGGAAACCTGCATGACGGGGAGTTTGCAAAAAACTCAAAAGTATGTGAAGTCTGCCAATCCGCACTCGGCCAGCGTGGTGGACTATGGCCTTAACCTTCTTATGCAGAGAAGAGACTCGTGCTCAATAGTGGGCCGTGATGAGTTGAGATGATGATATATATAATACAATTAATAATTTAGATAATAGCTCATTATCATATATGCCATCACCTCTAGAACAAGCGAGGCAATAAGTCAATTGTAACTATAGAAAGCCAAATGTTATAATCCTTATTGTAATAGAGATTTGTATCATAGAAATGTCAATGTCAAGGGGATTAAATGGTATTTTCGTGAGACGCGCCTGTTCGTTTAGTGGTTAGTAAACCTGACTACTAAGTCAGAGGTCGTGGATTCGATCTCCAGAATAAACTTTTTTGTAATGAGCAGGAATGTATTTTTCTGTATCTGGGACTACCTATTAGAAATATCTATATAAGTCATCATCTTAACCCCACACGGCCCACTGTTGAATCTCTCTCTCCACTCTGAATGAGAAGGTTAAGGCTATAGTCTACCACGATGTGGCCAAGTGCGGATTGGCCGACTTCACACAACTTTGAGTTTTGCAAACTCCTCGGCATACAGGTTTCCTCACGGTGTTTTTCTTCACCGTTATAACGAGTGACATTTAAAATGCTTATATCTTACATAACTCTGAAAAGTCAGGAACGCGCGCCTTAGGATTCGAACCCGGACCATTCGAGTAGGAGGCCAAATTATTAACCACTAGGCTATCACCGCTATATAAGTATTGATTTAATATTATTTTTGTTTTATCTAAAGGTGATTCATAAAGTCGAATGATGTCGATGTCGGCTGTATCTATAATATGCAAATTTATACGCAATCTATTATATTAATATGTGAAGCAAATTTTTGTACCCCTTTATACGAATATTACGCAGACGGTGTAATGACATTAGACTCAGTTAAAGTTTACGTTAAAGGAGTGCAAAAAGCTACTCTTTTACATAAATATTACTTGGAAATACAGTAAATTAGAAAATAATAACCTTACATTGTCACACTGACGTTTGGCAGTTTGTATACTGTCAATGTCAATTTATTTCTAAATTGAATTACGGTTGAATTTCAATCATAGACATAATCTGTAGTATTAATAATTCCTGGTAAATACGTATTTATTTTAAATTAAAAACTTAAAGAGTTGAGAATGATTCGTCCAATGAATAAGGCTGAATCAATTCTTTTATCTGAAAATAGTCTCGATTGTAGGTATATTGTTTAGATGTTAACGAATTTTTTGTCCTGAAATATTTTTACTTGTCCATTTCGTAAACAGACTATGACAATAGACAGGCCCAACTGAAAATAGATCATGGGGAAAATTGTATTATTGTGTTTGAACATCGTAATTGTTTTTATGTTCTAAAGCTGGTCCTTGTTGTGCAGTCCGTTTATGTTTGTTCAAAATTTGATATATGTATAGTTTTTGAATTATTCTTTATTTATTTGGTTGTATTCTTTATCTCATAACTACATAATCAGAGTACTGATTTTAATAAGTTGTTTTAATTTGAAAGCTGATAAGCCCATAGTTCCATGCTGGCGACATATGTCGAGTAGTTATTGAGTTACCCCTAATAACGTGTAAACGTAGCGCAACAGGCTACGAATACGTTTTTTTATAAAGTTACCGATTGACTACGATACAAACTAACGGTAAGTGACCACCTAGCCTTCGATGATAAGACGTACTATCGTTGATTATTTTAAAATATTAGTTGAAGTATTTTGAAGTCGGGTTTTTGAATGATAAAAAAATATCGTAATAGAAATTAATTCCGCGAAACATCTGTTCTATGGTAATAATTATGTTAAGATGGCTATTCTCGTTAAGCTGATCTCAGCTTAGTCTACGGCTAATAGGATTATGGAGATTAGGTAAACAGTTTGTTGATAATAGCTTCGTAGCAAGTCAGGGTGCATTCAGTAAAGCTTAGGATTTCGCTAAATTGAGTCATGAGCATTTTAAAATTTTCCCATTTCTCGGCTCGTCTCGCCTTTTGAAACATTGCTTGTTTCTAATCAAATTAATAGAATTTCGCTACGTGCTTTAGATGTTTATATTTCATTTATTTTATCAGTAGCTTTACTGTAATGGCAGCAATTCTTGTACGCATATGCTTATGTAATCAAGTTTTAAAAACGCATATAAGCAATTTCTATGAAAATAGTAAAGTACATAGATATTTTGGATTATATTAATCAATTAATCCTGGATGAAGTATATTGCCAGTGTTTTGACAAAATACTGCTCAGGAATGAAAGTGATTGAATTGGGATCGTAGCATTATTTTACACTAGATAAAAAAAAATGGCCCCAGAAAAACAAAAAAAAAACAGGTCGTGTTATTAATTTATTACTTTTCATTAAACTTGTTTTTGAATTGTTTTTTTTCGCGAAATATAAAAAATGCATGTAACAAATACTATTACATCGTCCGTAGGACGCCGAATTCAATAACCTGTTCTATTGTGTGTTTTTCCTCACTGTTAGTCATATACATCGACAGTCTCAAAATGTCTCGCTTGCGCCATCCTATATCTATATATCTTCTTAAATAAATATTTTACAATAAAACATTTTTTTTCTCTTGATTCCTGGAATAGATTTTGGAGCACTCCGTTTAAAGATAGGGGTTGGCCTGAGGAACAAAATGCACCATGTGTTCATTCTGGGCATCATTTAGTTCAACTTCAATAAAAGATTGGCAATGTCCTTTAGTCCTTGGTGTTGGTAATATTCAGTCATAGTCACTTCTGATTTTTCGGAGTTATGTGCTTTTTGACCATTTAAATGAAACTCGCTATAACGGTGAGGGAAAACATATGAGGGAACCTGCATGCCGGGGAGTTTGCAAAAATCTAAAGGTGTGTAAAGTCTACCAATCCGCTCATGGCCAACGTGGTGGACTATAGCCTTAACCTTCTCATTCAGAGAAGAGACCCGTGCTCAAAAGTGGGCCGTAATGGATCGTTGAGATGATACGTATGAGATGCCAAAATAAAAGGTTTTTTCCTTTTCGTTTTTTGTAATTTTCATTGTATTTCGGGTCATTATGGTTGTATCCCTTCTTTATTTGTCCCCCCCTACGCATGTAGTCCTCTCACTTTCTTCCCGGCAGGTATTACCCCTGATAAGGCTGACATTCATGGCTGATCTGCGACTACTTACTATCAAAGGACTGCTTCATCCTACTGATATTATAAACGTGAAGATGGATGGAGTTATGGATGGATGGATAACGAGCTACTACTACTACTACTGAAACGATCTAGACGAAATTTTACAGAGAGAAATTATAGTCAGGTATAACGCATAAGCTACTCTAAAATACGTACCTAACGCTACCAGTTATAGAACAAAATATACATATATCACTATCCGCTCAACATTAGGAAGCACTGTACATAGTTTTTTCTAGTACCCCTCGTTAACAGAACCCCTGTACCTAGCCACATCAAAGCTTGTTTTGTTTCTAATTTATAACACGTACAGCAAATAAATACTGGGAACATGAGGCCTTAATTCACAAAGACCAACATTTTCGTGACCACCTCGCATGCGAGCTTGGACATATGCTTATGTTGCTTCACCGCAAGCGATTAGCGTCAAACTAATTAGATTTTATTCGCGTTGTTACGTGGCTTTTATTTTATCATTGCAACTTATACCAAACTGTCCCATTACTGGTCTCGGATCTCGACTTACATTGTGACGAGTAATGTCTATAAGTCCACCACTTTGGCCAAGTGCGGATTGGTAAAATTCAAACACTGAGAAATTTACCGGTAAGTCTCAGAAATGCAAGTTTCTCATGAAAAACAAAGCATTAACGATATAATTCTATTAAAATAATTCACTTAATCAGAAATAATTAAAGTAATGATTAACGACACCGCGTTAGTTCTTTGAGTTTTTCATTTCATTGGGGACTTCAGAATCACCTTTTAATGTAATTAAAAATGATAAAATAGTTGAAAATATTTCTTATCTTAAAAAGAGACACATTTAGATTAAGCAATATAGAAGTTATTCAATGTACCAGTTAGAGCAAATATGTAAAGTAAAATATTTAATTATATTGTCTTGTGTCAAGCTAATGTTTCATAAATTGTTTTATATAAATGAATTCGCTTTGAACATTATTATATAACCTCCGGCAGTCACACTATAACCTAATTCAACTGTGTGCTTGCGTGTTATGTTCCAGATATGGGACACGTATGTTTCTGGGTTATAATCAAATCTATGGTAACATGAATTTAACTAGAAGCAATGGCATCGGGCTACGTAAGATGTGTTTGAAGATAAGTTCAAAACTTGGCATAATTTTAATATAATGGCTATTAAATATGCTTGGTCTAACCCTTTAAGAGCCTACTTAAAATATGTTAAGGAATTTATGATCTAGAATGGTACTACCAATTTTGCGTATTCCAGATTTAATCACCCATTAAATGAATGCAAAGCTTCTTAAAGTTGTTTTTTAAAGTATCTGTAGACATTTTCAATTTTTTATTTTTCATATATTATTCGTCATAACATGGTGCATGATGTTAAAAGCTATTTTAAGTAGAGCTTCCAGATTTAAACGTGAGAGTACGTGTTAAGTGTAGAACCACGTAGGTTCATAAGCTCAAAATGCTTTCATAAGTATCACTTCATTTTAGATGGAAGATGAGATAAAAGCTACGGCGTTTTTATGTTTTTAATACGAGCTGCTCTTTATGTTAGTCATATTCATTTGTATACGAAATTGTGTAGTTAATATACGAGATTCATTTTTGGTTGACAACGTGTCGGTCACACGGTTTAGAAGTCTTTGTTATATCTAGGAGTAACACCGGCCATTTACAATCGGCTAAAGTAGATTGTTAGTCGGTTAATTTCCTGAAAAAAAATTAACGCTATTGCGTATGTACTTATCTTAATAGTATCAGCCCGCGGCTTCGCCTGCATGGTAGGTACTTTTTAAAAAGTAGCCTATGTGTTATTACAGAGTATAATCTATATCCATACAAAATTTCGTCTATACCCGTTCAGTAGATTTTGCGTGAAGAAGAAACAAACATCCATTGAACTATCCTTACAAAATCTCGCATTTACAATATTAGTAGGAAAGTAGGATGATTAATTGATTATCAAATTTCTACACAGGTAATGCAGATAAGCTCTTCATGACCGGTTTTTTTACCTTAAATAAGTTCCCATCTGATGGTAAGTGGCGATGAAGTAATTGATGGTAAAGCTCATATTTACATTGTAACCAATAATTAATACGGTTGCGGTTTCCATTATAAATCTATATGTACCAATTAACTTATTGAATAACGTAGTGCAGGGGTGAGCAACCTTTTTAATTAAAGGGACAATTTAAAATTCATTTTTGCAAGAGGGCCGCACGTAGATTAATTCTTTTAATACTTAATCAAATCTACTAAATCTTTTAGAGTTAATTAAGTTTTTATATTATAGTTCAAATTTTGTGTCATAATGTTGAATTACTTTATGTTTTGACAAAGTGTATGAGCTTATTAAGGTTAAAAAAAAAAATTTGAAAATGCTCAATGGGTTGCATGTGGCCCACGGGCCGCGCATTGCTCATCCCTGACGTAGAGCTAACATTTGAAAGTGGAGAATTTTTGACAGTACCTAGACTAGTAGCGTGAAAAAATATTTTGTATAGTAAAATACTGAAAATGAGTTATGTTTAGACGTTTTTAATCTACACGAAAGTAATTATAATTTACTTTTATAAAAGTGATCTATGAATTTCCATTAGATTTTACAAACTAAAAAAAATATTAGGGTGCACTTTTAAAAACACACAAATATTTTTTTTCATTCTTAACACATTTATTAAAAAACACTTACCAGTTTCTTACTAGTCGCACGAGTAGAAAAAAGATTACTTTTTTAAATAATTTTAAAAGAACACAAGTTCTATATTTAACCCTGAACTTAGATTTTACTGTCAAATATGTCACTGAATTTCACGATGTTCTGAAGCAACCCGTCGCGCGCCACTGATCAGACGTTGCATTTCGAACCATTGTGGGTATTTTTAACCTACCCCCTCGTAAGCCGGCTGACTCATGGCTCGACGTCACCGTAAGCTTTAACGTGAACTTAACTCGTGGTTTTTAGAACGGTAGTTTAGACACAACTTCATATTATTTTACAACAAAATTTGAATTAAAAATACATTTTAGGCACCTAATTGAAAATTAAATTGAATTAAA
>DWJZ01005452.1:0-14040 GCA_018249125.1 Asbolis capucinus | reverse complement strand
TGCCACTGCGGCCCCGGCACGGCTCGCTCTCTAACCCCTCTCCACAGAGAGGGTTGGAACTGCCAGCGGGATGGCCCCTCGGCCTTGCATTTCCCACTTGAGTAAAGACGTGCTCGACACTGGCACGTTTGCAACCCGGGCCGTTCCGTCGGACAACGAATTCCCGTATCCGTCGCCCGACCGGCTGTTATTATGGGGAGATTACGTTTACACTAGGTCAACCCCTGTGCCCATTGCTTGCCTAAAATAAATATATTTTTGATTATTTGGCAGATGTATAAAAGGGTCAGCTGTTGCCTTGGATTCTGGAAATATAAATGTCGAAAAAATACAGATTTTTCGAGTACATAATATTGCGCATTAAATTCAGGAAAACGCATTTTATATTTGCGTAAATTTTTATTTAATTACCAATTTATTTCTGGTATCGTGGTCCATAACAAATATATACCTTTCAGACTAGCATACAGACGTTTGTATAAAAGTTATAGCTAAATCACTAAGATTTGGTGAAGTGAAACGCACTGCCAGTGACTCTTGGTGTTCATCGACGTTCACGAAATTTCCGAAAGGCGACTTTGGCTACAGCCTTGTTTATAAACTGCGGCAGAAGCTCGGCTGGTTCGCGCACGGCAATTTCGTCTTCTCCGTATTCAAATCCACGTTTATAACAAAAATCAATTGCCGCCCTGCCCTCTAATTTCTAACATCTCCCTTTTATTTGAAGTATGTCTGAAACTATTTAAAGCTTCCTTTGTAACCATGTATTACAGACTTACAGTTACAGAACAGTAAATATTTACTAAAGCTCCCTTTATGATCGCTCTTGAAACGTCAGCCACTTGTGTGACGTTTTATGTTGACAGATGTCAAAATATTCTATCAACATACGCTACAGTACTTGGAAGACCAAGATATGTTCTTAGTAACGGCATCTGTACTCAGTTTTGCGCATGCGCATGTTAAAAAGTGGATTCATGTTTAGAAATATCGTGTATTGTAATTTCCGTTCAAGACTACGTCGCCGCTTACCATCAGGTGGGATTATAGTCAAGCATTACTTTAGAATTTATAAAATAAAATAAAAAAAACGACTTATGAAACAACAAGTAATGATGTGAGAACATAAAACGTGTCGAACTCAATTAAATACGCATCATACTATAACTCCAAAACAACGGGACAGATGTCGCTCAAATTTAAATAAGACTGACTACATTACAAAACAGATTTCGTATCAAAAAAAGAGTCATTTTAATCTTACCACTCCGTTTGAGGTACAAAATATGCAGTTGAATTTTGAATATATTACAATGCGTTCGATTTCAATGTAAATGCCTTCAAGTCAAGAGTGAATAGGCTTCTACTGCGTGCGTTTGTCTGTCGAGGGCTTTATCGCCACTTACCATCAGGTGGGGTCGTAGTCAAGCGGCAACTTTATTATGGTATAAAAAAAAATCTAATTTTGAATGGAAAAAAAAGGTTGGAGATCGTTCTCTGTTCAAAAAAAGGATGAAATATGTGCTATTTCAGCCAGAATTACGCGATAAAAGGATTGAGTCTGTTATGTGTAGGTAGTAAGAATATAGTGCACATCACATAACTCGTCTTTGTGAATATTTTTTAATCTAGTGCTTAGTAAAACTTATTACTAAGCCGGAAATTTGGTTGATACCAACGCAGAACAAACTTTTTTGTAATGATCAGGAATGTTTGTTCTGTATGGATGCAAAAAAAATATCTGTATAAGTATTCATTTAAATATATACATTATGTATGTTTATCAGTTGTCTGATCACAATAGTACAAGCTAATGCTTAGTTTTGGGTCAGATGGCCGTGTGACTTGTCCTGTGGTATTAAAGAAAAGAGATTATGAATACTATTTATGTTGACATAGGGCACGGGGTGTGGAGGCGGGGGCTCCGCTAACGGCTCGGCGGACTCGTTCGGGCGCTCCGTGTCGCGCTACGGTCTGCGGTTCACGGCCGCGCTGCTGTCAGTCCTCGCCATCATAGAGCGCATGGCTCGGGACAACAATAGTAATAAGCTGCTGAACATCTCAGCCAGGTAGCGTATTTTTATAAATCCTGATATCTGTCTGCGGTTATTAATAACTTATATCGTTATGACACTTGTTTGCCTCAAAAGAGGTGCTATTTTAGATAGCTCGATGACAGAATAATAGATATTACTAGCTGACCCGGTAAACGCCTTGTTGTTGATTAAATTACTAAAATGGCTATTAAAAATAGGGGTTCGTAATAAATGAGTTGTATGTATTTTTAATGCTACATTATAGAAAAATAAAAACAAAAAAATTTGTCCAAAAATAAAATGTTAAGAGTGAATCCCGTATCACTTATGGGTATGAAAAATAGTAGCCAATTCTCAGACCAACTGAATATGCATATAAAGTTTGGTAAAAATCGGTCAAGCCGTTTCGGAGAATTAACATTGTGACACGAGAATTTTATATATAACAATTAATTAGTACAGTTATTCGTAAACAAGCGCTTTTTAAAAGATTGTACTATTTTATAAATTCTGACATTTATTTCGTTGATAGTCTAGTGGTTTGAATGTAGGGCTCTCGAACGAGGTCCTGAATTTATATCCTGCGGCGCACACCTGTAACTTTCAAAGTTATGTGCGTAATAGAATTTGATTATCACCTGTACTCCTGAGTTCCACGTAAAGATTTCAAAAGGAGCGTTTATCCCAGATATTGTCGTCAGATCGTTGAACGTTGCTGTCACTAACTCCTCTGCCAATCCACATTAGAAGAGCGTAATGATATATGCCTCATCTGTACGGATCCGTGCTCTACAGTGGACATTAATATGTGCTGTGACTATCTATGTGTTTTCTGCATATGCTATAATAAACAAAAATACGAATACTTTTATATATATTTAATTTTCAAAACTCTTATTCCTCAGATTGAATTTCAACACGTATTACGTGAAGCAGTTGGAGAAATTCTGCACCGACGACAAGCTCATGGATGTTGAGAAGAAGCCGAGCGCCTCCTAGCGGCGCGCACACCTCGTCACCGCCGTCTGATGATGAGGAAACGATGATGATTCCACGGCAGTGAACACGGTGAACAACATTAAAGTATAAGGACTTTGCAAAATTGCCCCAAAACGATCAGTGAAGTGTTGTACTATTTTATAATATTATAATATTTATGTACGAAATTTTGTGCGGATGGATGTTTGTTACTCCTTCACGCAAGAACTATTGAACCGATCCTAGTGAAATTTGGCACAAAGATAGATTGTAGTCTAGAATATCACTTAGGCTACTTTTTATACCTACCACGCGGACGAAGCCGCTGGTTAATAATAAAGATAATTTTGTGTCTTAATGTATAATCTCGAATTAAATCTCGTTTCACTGCGACTGATTTCTCATTTTAGTATAGAAATAATGTCTAAAAATCGATTTTGTTAGTTTAATATACATATATTTGCCGATACAAAATCGATATAATAATCGATTTCGAAATAAAAAATTGTGATCCAATTTTGAATATTCAATAAAATGCATGTTATAAAAGACAAAGAATAGGTTTAATTATCGAAGTAGCGATATGCACATATAGTTACATGGTGTGAGTGTTTCCGTGCTTCGGAGGGCACGTTACTGATAATCAAAGTTAACGTCTATCATTGGGCCTTTTTGGAAACCTTCATTTGACGTAAGAACAAAGGTTGGCCAAACCGTTCGACCAATTTGCAGTTTTTGTAAAACTGAATTACGCGGAAGCTTATATATTGCCATTTTTTGATACTGGCTACTCCATCCGTTTTTGCGCTAATTTTTAACAACCAAGTACAAATTAACCCTAGATGTAGTCAAATAATATTTTTTCTACGCACTTGTATTAAAATATTGGTATTATTAATCCATATCGTTAGGACACTTGTTTGCCCCAATAAAGCTATTTTTGATAGCCCGATGTGTAAAAGACATTATTTTAATTAGGTAGTACAATTATTCATAGTGAGTGCAATTTGAAGTTCATTAGTAAAAGTGTAGTCAATTCTGTTCATCTTGTAGTATAATAGTATCAACCACATTCTATCTATAACAAACTCCGATCAAGAATGTCCTAGAAGTCGCCTTTTTAGAAATGTAACACAAAATACTGTCCTGTCCGCATTAATATACACTTATAAATCCTGGTTGAATTACTAAAAACTAAGAAAAAGTTTAAAAACATTATACGTTTAACTTAATTACACCCATTGTATTTAGTTGGTTGTAATAAATAATTTTAATATACATTGCGGCATTGTGGAACGTGTTAACGTGTTGGCGGTTTGAAACGAACTAAACAAAACACCAGCCCACATGTCAGGTGAGCTGGTATGTGTCGAGACAGTTTTGTTGCTGCCCTACCTCTGGTTCATTATTGATCGAAGAAATTCAAGTTAAATCACGAATAAAACAGACTGTACACTCGATTACAATGTAAAATCAATTGTGAGATTATTTTTTAATTCCTTGCCATAATATTAATAAGGCCATGATAGTAGTTGTGAGTGCTAAATGTGTTGTGAAATGTATTTCTTCCATTCCTTGTATGTATTGTGTTGTTGTAGTAATAATGCCGTATAAATAATAGTTTTGTTCGTTGCAATTGTAAACGAGTATTCACAGTAGCGATATTTACGAGTTGCATGAATCGTGATCACGGCAAGACTGCGTCGAACCAAACAGTGAAATAATTGTGAGTACCAATAAAAAAACTTAGTTTCAACGACGATTATCAAGATAATATATCTTTCGTGGATTGCATTTATAATGTTCATCATAATTTACTATACCATATATTAATTAATTAATTTATATATTAATTGATGTACTTGTAATGTGTAGTAAATATATTATATTATAGTTTTTTAACTTATCCATTATAATTTACATATAATGACTACAATTATCAGTTTTTAGATTAGCTTTTGAAAAATCTTGTTTAATAAGTTGTAGACTGAAAAATAAAATAAAATTGTGATTTAACGAACATTTTGCCCCAAGGTCAGAATCAGAATCAGGTCCTAGTAAGATCAGTTCTGGTACCATGACATAGTTTTAAGGTAGATTTCTTTAGATAATGTCACAACTCAACCTATTGGAATATTTTGAATGTATAAGGGCCACATATTACACTGAAGGTAATATAATGACGAAACTAATGCTTTATATTGTGAGGCAACTTTCACGATTTTAATATAAAAAGGTCATGGGAATTTTGATGGAGAAACTGAACTTACGCCGTTTTGATATTGTAACTCCCATCTAATTTTATAGAGCACTAAGTATAGACGAAGGAGGTTTTTCAATAGTATAAAATTTCAGTAATTCGCTGATAAGTTTTACTCAAAAGTATGGTTTTCAATTCATAAAAGGGTTCATAAAATTAGGAATTTTATATTTCCAATGACAATTTTTAATGCTGTTCTTTCGTTCTTTGAAAAATGTGATCGAAGTTCATATTTTACTTTTAGTTCGTAAATTATGGTAGGTGATCGGCGTCACAAATTTTAACTATTACAATTAACTAATAAATATTAATATTAATGAATTTTAACAACTGTTTTATTTACAAACCTTTATTTTATGACCACTGTCCATTTGAAGTTTATTCGTTTATCCGTCGATTCCACTTGTAGACTTGTGATTCCGCTTATATATCTAAAAACAAAATGGTGTGGAGTTTTTAGCTCCTTCACACAAAAACTACTGAACGGTTTTAATGGACTGACGGCATTCTATTTGGCTCAGGGTTATAGGCATAGGCGTAGTCTGGATTAATATGTACTGTTTTATATTAACGTACCATGCAAGCGGAACCAAGTTTTTTTTTAATACAAAATAAATCTTGACACAGATCCCACCTGATGGAAAGTCGTGATGATTCTTCTATTCACTCTTCTGTTGAAGACTTCCACATCATAGGTAGGAACATCGTCGCAGGCAAATTATTCCCTTGCAGTACGTATAATAAAAGACGAAGAAAACCGCATCGTTCGTATCGGCGCGACGTTCACAATATACCTGCCATACGCCAGCTTGTTCGAAGTTATACTTCTGTATGCGTTTTATACTTGTAGTGTTATTAGATTTCAAAACAGTTCACGAGAACGAACACCAAAACGGCCACAAACTACTTCAAGTTTAGTAACTTCTACAATGATAATAAGTTTCTTTAATTGCTGTGTCTTTAAGTGCTGTGTCTAAGTTCTCTTTATTCAACAGTAATAAATAGTTATTAATGGTTAAAGTATATTAACATAACCATACACAACCGACAATTTTGTAGAAGTTTCTGCAGTAATTTGCAATAAATAACTGCTGCTACTGCCCACCGCTGTGCTCAGGTTTCCTCTCAAAATGTCAAGGAATATAGCCCATATCCCACTACGCTGGCAAAGTGCTGATCATTAGACTTCACACACCTTCGAGTACAGGTTTCTTCACAATATTTTCTTCAACCGAATCAAATGACAACTTGGAATATGTTCTTTTCGTACAGTTATGACTGCTTATTAGGGAAATTAAACCAGAAATAAAACCAAAAAATCCAGGACATAATTCTATAATTTTATAACAGACTTTTAAATACAATATTACCTTGTATAACATTAATTGGTTTCAGTACACAAAGCACATCACACATGGATCTATAACAATAAATACAGAGTAACATCGAACACTTTCTACATTAATGCGTTAAAATATAATTTATCCGTTAATAAATACCTTCGACTTGATGACACAGTATGACTTGATGCATGCGAAATTAATACATAACGAGGAACTTAATTATACATAAAACATACTCAAAATATATTCATAACAATTATGAACATTCAAAATTTCAAATTATTTCAAAACTACCCTCTATTAACAAAAAAACATATATACGCGAATTCGTATCAGTGATAGGCATGATGACAAAATAAGGAACACTAATTATGAATTATAGTAATTTTAAATAGTAGAACTTATAACATTATTTGTATATTTTATCTATGATTTATGTATGGAAAAACAAAAGAGTGACGTCATAAAAGACGCCATTAATGCGCTGTTTTAAAACGGAGTAACAATTAAAGTACATTTTTACCTGAAATCATTTAAGGAATGTTTTAAATAAAACAAATTCCAATGCTTTTTCAAAATCAGCCATCATGCCTAATAACTTAAAAAAGTTAAGTATAAAAAAACCACAGGCAACCGCTACTCGCTATATGCAATCGCTAAAATAATATCACTGCGTTAAAACTACAATGTGAGAGTGAACTAACGTGCTGTAAATACTTTTACTTCAATAAAATAATGAGTATGGTAACTGAAGTCGATAGTTCGTGCCCTAGAGTGCACGTGCGTCGATAGTTCGTGCCTTAGAGTGCACAAAAAATCTTGCATTGGCACAATATTACATTTTGGGGATATTTTCGATGGAAACTATGTTACTCTAAAGCGCATGAATTTTATTGAAATACTGGAAATCCTTAAAAGTTGTAAAGGAATTTCATATGAGCAAGTGGTAAAGGTGCGCGGAAGTGTCTTTTTATAGAATATTTTTAACACACTTTCATTAGCTTCCTTTGTAAACTGTGCGAGGTAATATGACAAATTAATTACCAACTTCCTATAACATAGAAAATTGTACCAATCGGATGAAAAAAAATCATAGTAATTTTTAGTTTTTGATGTGTTACATCATGCAATACAACGAAAATGTAATAGAAAGCCGGGGAAGCGTACCATTTGCTTTGTCTTATTAAATATTATAGATATGTAACTGAAAATAACTGTTTAAAAAACATTGCCTTACTGCAGATATTTTCTATTATTTTTTATCCGCACACCCGAGTGCTTACGATATGAAGTCTCAGCATTTTGATGTCCTATTTGGTCACAAACTGCATGCACTTTCATTGTTTTCTGTGAAAATCACTAACACCTAAGGGATGCAGCACGCATTTGCTTTAGTTTCCTGCTCAAGCTTCGCGGCACTAGTCTCTATAATATAAATACATCTGAATCTTGTAAACCAAGAAATTTATTATGCTATTGTACAGCGCCATCTAGTGCAATTTTCAGGAACTACATTTGTGTCTACGTATACTTTTTATTATTGCCTCTTTTTCTATCTTTTAAGTTCATAGCAATCACTTATCATAAAATTGTAATCACAATTCCCTTTCCAATGTATTTATATAATAGAACTTCATCATTTACGTAAATGCTATCAATACAGAGAGCTGCAGAATTTAAAAGCAAATGTATGCAAAGACAATAAGTAATTCAGCCTAACGCACATTCACCTACTCTATGGAGTATGTACAGAGCAATGCGCTCGAATTAACTAATAACATTTATAGACTAGAGTCCGTCTGTCTGTGGACATCACCACATGTGTGTTTCGCGGATCTCGCTGATGATCTGCCCTGCACGCTGCAAAGCCTGGAATTATATATGGAATAATTATAATCATCATCGATACATATAAAAAATCTGTATCAGATTATGGAAGTCTATCTGTATATGTATAATATATTTGCTAAATAAATAAATTAAATAAAAAATAAAGCTCGTAATGTTTTCATTATCAGCCTATGTTACTTCAACGATGTACTTTCTTTCCTTGGTCTTCTACGCGCGTGTTCTGGCAGGCAACGCGTCACTTACCTCCAGGTGAACAGGTCATCTGCTTCTCATTTGCCTGCTTGTAGATTTAGAAATACTTACGAAAAAATTCTGAATAAAAACATACCTAAAAAAAACTCCGAAAACAGTAAAAAAACCCCTAACATAGATAAGTAAATCTTAAAAAAAAACGAAGGACATGAAAAATTTACCTTCAGCATATCAGCAGCCTCTCGCCGCCGCTGCGCGATATGCTCCGACTCGTTCAACAGACTCTCAGCCTGGTCGGACTTGTACAGGTGGGTGACCAGCTCCGACTGGAGGTTGTCCTTCACATAGTTCACCAGAAAGTGCATCACAGCCTTCGGAACAGAGTCCTGGATCGACTTGCGCACTATGTAGAAGTACGACTTTATCAGACGCTCTGGAAATTCCGAATATAGCAGTATTAATGCTTTGATGTAGGTTTATTTTTCTTAACATTGCAAGTGCTTTGTTAGAAGTAAAAATAATATATATAAATGAAAATACATATGTATATATCTATACATCGTTACACTGTGCTACGGGTACTCACGATACGTCTTTTTTTGAGTACCCGTAACACAGCATAATGTACATAGTGCCTGATGATTCGAGTTTAAAATAAGTATCTATAATTCCGTCGCAATTCGAAAGATTTATGAACGGGCAATTAATATTAATGTAGAACTTTTTGTTCACCACTTGTATGTTAAGAGTAACCTTAGGTAATAAATGAGCTAAGAGGCAAAGGCTTGTGTTACATGCCCGACATCAGTTGCTAGGCAACAATTGATAGGAAACATTATTTTCGTATTGTGACCGAAGTATAGCAACATCAACTACAGAACCTACTAGGCTCGCATACAGTGCGAACTGTTTCTGGCAACACATTAAACCAAAACCCTTATACTACCCCGCGCGATGTACCGTCTAAAAATAATTTTAAGATATAGAAGAAATTATATCGACTAATCGCGATAAATTATATTGAAAACACCTTTCTGACTCTCAACTTGATTGTATCGTTTGACAGAACATATTACATACATATATCATAATTGCCTAGTAAGTTACAATGTCGTATTTATACAATAATTTGTACGATGCCTTAGCTATATGGAAATAAAGATACGTTGGAAAAATTTACAAAACAATTATATATGATATAAAATAGTAAAAAAATGATTCTTTCGAATCAAAGCTTCGTTCATTTCCTCGTCTTAAAAAAATTACACAATTTAGAGTCTGATTTAAACGATGACTCTCTCAACTATCTGTTCGTCTCTCAAACTCTCTCGGCTCTCAAACAGATCAATTGATAACTCGTCCCAACCATACAAGTAGTTGTAATATATTGTACAAGAATATGTTATCATGAAGAAGAGATCCTAATGCTATCGCCGAATATTATTACTTTATCTACTAATTACTTGATATTGATACAAAATTAAGAATCGGTTCTTTAAATTATTTGAATTCTAATAAAATTGTATTGTAATAAATTTGTTCTAAAAAAATTATGCCGTGGTTGAGAAAGGCTGTTAATTTCGTTATTGTATTAATTTTTAGTTTATTAAAATTTTTTTGTTATCTAAAACGGAGTAAATTTTTGATGCTGCATACAACATATTATAATCGTGCATTAAATAAAATCCAACATATAAAAAGAACATGTCGAGAGGCTCATCAGAAAGAGGATTGGTTATTACCAGCTAACACTTTTGTCAAAAAAACATGCGTAGTGTGTGAAATTTGGAAAGTACAAAAGCATGCTTAAAATTTACTATAAGTTACTAATAAGTTTTTAAAGTAAATTTCTTCCTAAATAGTGACATTAACTTTTTTTTCACAATCTTATGTACATTTATTATTGGTACGTCATCTTTATTTAAAAAAAAAATCTAAACTTTTGTCACGTTATAAACTCACGTGGGCATCTATTTGGTTTTAAAAAATAAATATAATAGGTGTTTATTAACAAATAAACACACTCATTCACACTCAGTGCAAGTTCAATCTGGATAATTTGTCAATTTTATATGGTAAAATTCCATGGAATCACTGAAAATAAAAATATTACTAATACATAATTTTTATTCATGCAATAAAAATTTTGTTCCCGTATTCAGTTCTGATATTTTCTGATTCGGTTAATCTGTAATACAGATGCAAATAAATGTTTACCGATAATTTCACCAATCCTAACTTATCTAATAATAAAATGTGCAAGCACTAAAACAAAAGGACCATCGACAAAACATCAATATGTGCTAATCATTCCACAATGCAACTTCAGTTAAAGTTTATTCACAAGTTTATACCAAAATGAGTTAGCCTAATATGGTTATTCACATATCATAGCGTTAACTAAAACTTTACGGAAACTAAAGTGAAAATTAAAACGAAATGGAGAAGTAATCACATTATAATTTCACCCCATAACTGTCTCACTACTGGGCTCGGGTCTCAGAACAATGTGAGGGGTACACCACGCTCGCCAAGTGTGGATTGGTGATGTGTGGACATATTCATTAAAATTTATCCAAATCTATCCACTATATAGTGACGTCATAGTAATGGCAATGTCAATTTCTCCATGATCACTAAATAAATGAGGTAAAAAGATGTAATTTTTTATGTTTTTTCATTTAAGAACAATTGCTATGTTATTAAAGTTATTTCATAATACAGTATTATTGGAACAAGCATATGAAATTCATAAGCTTCCCATTGTTCTTCTTATCGGCATGTGTGACGTCATTAAATATTAAATGTCGCAAAGTCAATATCAAATATCGCCAATTTAATATCAAGTATCACATATTCAATGAAAAATGTCGCAAATCCACTGTCAAATATTCTAAATTCATTATAAAATATAGCGACATCCATATCAAATATAACCAATTCAGTCAAATGTTATATGCCCCGCCGACGCCTGGATACATAACCTCACACATATTTTAGTGTCCAATTGCAAATGTCGTAAAATTACTATCAAATATTGCTAATTTAATATTAAATATGTCTAATTCAATACCAAATAATCAAGTTCAATATTAAATTTCGCAAATTAAATATCATACATACATATATCACAGTCCGACGTCACAAATTCTTTAAGCTTTATAATAAAGTGGATTCCCTGTAGCATACCCGTGTTCATAGAGGCAAGTGTATTTACTAGTGTAATAGGATCGTAGCGTATGAATGTGATTACTTCCCAAGCGCCAAGCAAATTAGCAATTATGATGGAAGGTGGTCGGAAAACCTAACAGTGAGCAGATGAGTGAAGCATTATCGCATGTCGCCATCATATTCCTCACCCACTAAATCACCCATTTGATTCAATTGCATCATGCTGATGCCGTCTACAGTCTTTGTGTAACAATTTTGATATGCCGCGGCATCGCTCCGTCCACCTAGCATCATAAAACACTATTCAATATTTATATTCCGTCACTGAAAGGTAAATGTATGGTTATGTTGGTTAATTCACTACATAACCTACTAGACACCACATGTTCCTGGCTAAACATAAGACCGATTCACCTTATATTAGATACCGCACGCGATCAAATCAAATCGATTGTATACATATACATTATACTACAATACATAGACTTGTATACCAATAATATTTGTGATTTATGATGTCATTTTGAATCTAGTAATCACAGGACATTACTCCCCGTCTCGCCTCTTTTACCTCAGTTTTTTTACTGAATTTTTTGTAGTAAATCTTACTTGAGGGTTCTAGTAAATTATGTCGTTAAACATTATATAATGAAAATGTATCCAGAATGTTAAACGTCGCCTTGAAGATTAGTTGATTAACATGAATATTTTTACCTCTTAAAGTATTTAATTTTTAAGGAAGAAAATTCGTAATATTTTGTAAACATACTTTTAGTGATTTCAGCATACCTAACAAATATTACGTATGTATTATTTTGAGCCTCAGGTTTTTATCTTTACCATGGCGGTATAGTCATAATTACTCGCGAATAATAAGATAGTAAACAGATCGAGTCTTATGCCAATATTTTCAAATATTTTCATTTCATTGTTACTATATATTTTGAAAGATCAAATAGGCGTTAAAGTTTGTCAAGATATGAACTGAGTCAGATGAAAATATTTCTCATATTTTTTGCAATCTCAAAACAATAGAACAATTATGAAACAACCAATGGCCGTGTGTCTTGTGTGTCAGTGTGTGTTGGCCTGAGTCTCTCTTTGTCTATGTTTGTATGTGTCTGTGTGTGTGTGTGTGTGTGCGACGTACCGATGACATCACAGTCGTGCTGCTCCCGCTCGGACAGCTTGCGCGAGGTGTGGCTCGGCACCTCGGGCAGCAGGTTCACCGGCTTCACCGGGGTCACCACTTTGTTCTCCGGACTACCGTTCACCTGATGCTTATAAGACATCTTTTAACGACATCAGTGCAACAATTTAAGAATTTTAAGTATTTTCTGTAAATTGCTTCCTCTTGCTATAATTAAGAACATACATTGAAAAAAAAACCACATAGGACTATGCAATATCATAAGCTTTAGTTGTAGCATGTACATAATATATCATGTTAAAACTCTGTAAAGTTGTAAAGTTTATGATTTTGCACTATGACCTCGTACATAGAAACGATTGATATATCTGTATCTACACCAACATCCTTTAAACACTGCGTTTTAAATTACTACCTAATATTTTACTACAAAAACTATTCAAATAGTAAAACATTTCACAGATTTAAATACCATTAATTTGACAAAGACATACCTGTGGTGTGATTGGGGAGTCGTTGCTATTTGTCTCCGGTGAAGATTTATTATGACCGTCAGTGATAGCGGGTATATTCTGAAATTTCATAAACTATACTTAAATTTCAACATATACATAAAAAATTGTTTGAATTATCGCCAGAAGAAAGTTTTTTTATTTAGTAATCTTTCGCATCTACCAACAGCCTTTAACAACGTCCATCCAGGATTGATGGACAATACCATTAGGTACTAATTTATGTCTTTTTGATGAGATGTGACTATGTATAAATATATGTGTAAATATAATTTTTAACTTATGATTACTTTTTCAAATTTTTTGTGATTTTTTCTCTGTTCAAAAATTCTTTTTATTTTATTTATTACACCATTAACGTTTTCTTCCGTCAAAATATGCACACAACGTGTCCAGTACCTAGTTCTAACCAGATATCTTGGGGCCATTTACAATAATCTATGTATCCATATATGTAGATAGGTTTGAGACTTAAGAAAATAATATTATAGCTATTGTAATGCATAAAAATTTATATATTACAGACTGAATGTCAAAAATATATTTC
>DWJZ01005451.1:0-14040 GCA_018249125.1 Asbolis capucinus | reverse complement strand
TTTTTGGGTCAAAGGATCCACTAATCATTAAGTTTATGGATGTATGTTTGTTACTCCTTCAAAAACTAACCCGAATGGATCTGAATATTTGGCATATATAGATTAGAATAACACATAGGTAGATACTTAACGTTTTAATGACATATCACGCACGGGAATCCGCGGGTGTAGCCTATACTATACAAACTTGTAAATGTTGAATGCTATTAATTCCAGATTGAATTTGCACCGAGTATAGTTAACCATAGTTTCGTTTTTAGAGTGTTCTAGTCATTTTTTTTATATAGAATAAGTTAGTCTGAAGTGTATATAATTGATTGGTTACACACAATTAATTTGATACATTTATATAGTTTCTACATTCAGATGTGTTTCCCATTATACTCTGTGTATGGAAAAAATGGGTGTGTGCGTGAGAAGTTATACTTCTTTGCCATCAATAAAAAAATTATAATAAATGAGATAATTGAATTAAAATTTATAATTTTTTTCAATATTTATTATCTTAATGGAATATTCACTTTTTATTTTGGTCAAAGAATTTTTATTTAATTAATTTATTTATTATAGAAATGTTTATAATTTTCTAACTTTAATATTCAATAATTCATGATAAATAAAAAAAAAATTAAATTAATCATTTTATAATATTTACTATTTATAATAACAAATAATAATTTGCACTAAATACAGATACAATAAACATACAACAAAAATACTTTACCCGGCACTATACCACGGTATAGAAGTGAAATCTGTTCCCTACGTTAATGTTGAACCGCGGCTTGTGACGGGGTTTTAATGAGAAGTTTAATGACATGTTAATCTGCACCAACCTTTTTAAACTCTTGCTCTGTCGTACTACTTATTCATGTTGCATTCAGTACACGTTGTAGCTTTCTTAAGGCAAATTATATGTTAAATTGTAGTAAATGAGTAGGTTAATTGCTTGTTGGTAAGTAGTAGCAGGGATTTAGCAGTGATAGCCTGGTTAGAATGCTTGTCTTTCGAACAGGGTACAAATTCTGCTTACAACTCTAATTTTAAAATTTCTATGCGTTTCAGAAATTGAGTATTATTTGCTTTGGAGAAGAAAACCAAAATAAATCTGCGTTCCTGAGAGTTCCCCACAAGTTCTCGAAAGTGTGTTAAGTCTACTAATCTGCTTTTGGCCAGTGTGGTGGACTATGGCCTCTACCTTTCATATTGTGAGTGGACAGACGTGCCCTGTAGGGACAGTTATGGCTTGCAATGATGAAGAAAAAATCTTGAAGGCTTCCGTCCTTCAGAGGGCACGTAAAGCCAACTATAGCGTTAAAACTTCCGACACTTGGGTTGCCTAACAGTCCCTCCCCCAATTCGTTTTGCTTAGTTTGGAGTAAGATGGCCATGTGTGACTTGTCCTAAGATATTTATTTTATTTATTGTAGTTAATCTCTAAAACCCCTGTGACCACTAATATTATGTATATAAAGGGTCCATCCCTAGCATATGTACGAACCAATCAATAAATAATGATATAATGTTAATAAATATTAATAAATCAATTAAAATAGACAAATAAATATTACAGTTACTACCACTGTTCGCTAGATGACGTTCATTTCATTGGACTGTTATAATATAACCGAAGCAGTGTGTGTGAGCACGTACATAGCAATTAATTTGACGTGTTTTCACTGTCTGATGCGGGACGATAAAATTGTAGATAAATACTTCTATTACTGTTAAAAGTTTTACCTCTCTTCGATGTATATACTAGACAAGTTAAGAAAATATACAGGTTTACTATTATTAGAATTGATTCGCGTAATTAAAATAAGTGCACGATATTTATCAGATAATTATTGCAACCCATAACTGGCCCACGACTAGGCTCTGGTCTCCGCTCGTAGTGTGAGGGGTTCACCAAGGGCACTGGCCAAGTGCCAACTGGTGGACTACACCGCTTTGATAAAGGAGTACTGTTTTGTTATACATGTGATTGGTTCACATCGGATGCAATTAATTTTCGAACACTATTTGATACCAATATTGCCAAAACTGCGTACTAAAATTGAGTTATACGCATTTTTTACAATGTGTACGCAATTGTGTGATAGATTAGACATACGATCCGAAACAGAGGAAATCCTACTACAGGATATTATTATGTAAGAGTCAGCGCCGCTATCTGTTAAAAGTTATTAACAAAAAATCGGCAAAGTAAAACAGTAAGTACGAAAATTGCGAAAGGCACAATGGAAACAGTTTCTGCTCCCGCCATGGGAACTAGACCACGTCATTATCTTGTATGTTTCAAGGAAGTGAACATTATGATATGCAAATAATATATATTCAGATAGAAAAAGGAGTGAAATTGTAATTCCCTCGACAGTTGCCCGTTCACTGATTTGAATATTGCACGATGAAGCCGTTACGGTTAATTTATTGATACCAACAGTTATGTATACATACCTAATAAACTTGTACCTGATTGATTTCTGTTCGTTAAACATGTTTAATAATATTTATAAGGATATTTATTAACGTAACTGTTTCTTTGTCGGTCTGCCTATGCCTGCTAATGTCTGAAATGCTTCACCAAGAGGATATTGTACTAAATATGATAGAATTTGATATAAAAATTTCATTTGATGTAACATATTGCTCGTATATGTAAGTGTAAAGATTTGTGTTATTTCATTTCGTTCACAAAAATATATACTTATGTTACTTATCGTTTTTAGTACATCATAAAATATTCTAGTAGAGTATAAAAAATTTGCTGATTTTCTACCACAAAAAAGTACTAATTTCAATATATATCGATATTCAACGAAACTTTAATTAATATATTAAGATTTCATATCTTAGTTATCCAATTAGTAAGTTACCTAAACGTTTTTATTAACATTACAAACACATTACGAATTTTAAAAATTGGTTGATTGGGATCGCGACTTATCTTGTAACTTTTCTAATTAAGAAACCCGATGTTATTGCAAATATTGACCTAAGATCAAAACATTGACTATGTATTTTGGTCAGGACTGTGTTAAGAAATACAGGAAACCAAAACTGCATTAACCCGAACGAAAATTGGGAAATGCTGCGAGTGGAGTCGGCAGAGTTCATCACCTGAATTTAAATGGGAGACGGTTACATAAAATACTAAGTTTAGCAAAGTGTCTCTACTATCTAATCACGGACATGTTTTGTGTGTGTGTGTGTGTGTGTGTATAATGATATATGAATGTTTGTGAGTTTGTTTGTCCTTTATAGATTCTGAAATGTTAGGACGTACGAGTACTGTGATGTCTTTAACAACTGTGTTCAGAATTTTCTGGAAAAGGTTTAGGTACCAAAATTAGTTCGAAATAACACATGGTTGATGAGATGATGCTTAGCGACGCGTGCCGGGTACAGCTAGTTTATAATTAATAATAAATGCTTACACTTACTCGTAGTGCCGGTAACTACGAGTAGCATGCAAAAATATGACATCCTTGGGCATCTCAAACAACCAAGGCCGATCCATGAAGAATAACATTAAGTTACATGAATAAATATCTATCTGCTCGGGCAGTAATTGTATCTGAAAATACTCCCAGGATATATCACGAAAAACTAGACTAAGTATACAGTCTACTTTATAAGAAAGATATTCTTTGTCGACGTTATTAACGCAAATAAAGTTCTTAACAATAATAAATAATGTAGGTACCTTGGTACCTATTTTCATTGCAACTATGTACTACATATTGATTTTGACGATAAATTTTAGGAAAGCACAGTTATCTGAGGTCTCATAAAATATGATACAAACTAAATAAAATATTCAATGTTCGAAAATAATCACGTATATGTGACTTAACACCTGCTAAAAAGGTTAAATACTTCAAACCGTTCTAATTTCTAATATCTTAACTTAAAAGCGTCAGCGTTTCCTAATAACATCTGTTTTGCGACTTAATAACAATGCACCGGCCAGTGGGAATTGCTGCGATTCCATCGGAATTATATAGTATCTTCTGGATAATGGGTTGCGTAAACGTTATGTTCTCAGGTTTCCACGGCAATTTCTTGACAATGTGTGGTGGTGCAACGGTGGTGGGTGTCAACGGCAGTCAGTCGAACGCGCAGCCTTGCTCTATCAACTCCTCAATCCATAGATATTGTTCACGTTTGTGCTCAAGTCCGTCCGCGTGTGTGCATCCTATTTGTTTGTGTTTGTGCTTTGAGTAATCTGACGGCGTTTTTCTGCGGTTTGTTTGTTTGATTGCGGTCGGTAAACAAATGAGTTTATGAATAATGTTGTGTTATACAATAATAGTTTTTAATGTATTTTGTTTTGTTATGCAATGTGAGAGGTTTTCGAAACCAAGAAAATGTAATTAGTGTTGAAAGTAAATATATGGTCTTGACTGGTAATCATTCAAAATGAGTACAGATTAATGTTAATCAGTACATGTTGGACTTACACAGATTGTTAATAAATACATATTTTCTAACCCGAAATTATAATGAAGCTATTACTCACTAATATCTTTATATAGTATAATACCCGATTAAAAAACATTTCAGACTAAAATCTCCTTAATGTTTGTAAACCTGGGTATTTAACTAAAACTATATTTGCATGATTACCCAAAACAAAATCTTCGAGGCTTTTCTCAGAATATAAAAAACACATTACACTTTTATGTTATCTTTCCACTGCGTACACTTTTCCATATTTAAAAACAAGTATACACTATTTTTTTTATTAAAGTTCATTGTATAATTGTATCAATCGAATTTTAACGTAACTCACTTGTGCACTTTTAACTACGGGATGTATTTTGTACATTTCGACCTTGTTTTTACGATTCGATATATTTTATCTGTTTTTCACTATACGTCCACCGTAATTAAGGATATACTATTAAATTAAGAAACTCTTTTCACTCGTTATCAATATATATAAAAGTATAGAATAATTTTATGTTAAAATTTGATTGATGTATTTAGATTTGACTTAATAGTCTACGAAAGTCTACAATGGGCTTTTGTATCATCGAACGTCAAAAGAACTTGCAACCGTCATCAGAATTTGTGTTCGATATTTGAAGTAATTTTTTTTATTATTTTTATTGTATTACCAGTTTCCGCCCGCAGCTGCGCCCGCGTGGGAGGCACGTTAATAAAAAGTAGCCTATGATATCAGTATATAGACTATCTCGGTATCAAATTTTATTAGATTAATTCAGTATTTTTTACTAAAGGAGTAACAAATATCCATTCTCACAAACCTTCGCATTTATAATACTAGAAGGATGTTCTAATATATATATATGTGTTAACATAACATATTTCTAGGTAAAATTGTATTTTTTTTCTACTATTAGTAAATGTTCAATGTACTTTTGTACCTATCTTGTAGTATACCTACGTCACGCTAGGAAGTAACAGCTGATTTCTCGTGAAACTTTATAATATGGTTCGATCGGAACTAACGGTCAGATGGTTATGCTAAATGGCACGTGTCACAGTTCACTGATCTAATAACTTGCTGGATATTGAATTAATGAGTTCTAATCCGCCCAGATTCAACTGAGCGTGATAAGACTCCAAATGACGTAGAGCACTTTGAAGCAGATTTCCTGAGGAAATATATAAGGTATTATCCCTTTCATTTCCGAGTTATAGTGGAATTAAAAAACAATTTCAGGAACACATGGAGGTTTGGGGTACTTATCTACTTCATTTGTATCAAAATTGTTTAAAATTTGCCTGAAGCTAATACTTTCACTATTTTATATGCATATCTTTATCTAAATAACGTCATAATAATTTCCGTGGTGACAAATTGTAATCAGATTTCTGATTGCCTATACTTCTCGTGGTTTATTTGATAAGCCAATTTTGACATATTGTTCTTACTATGCCTACATATTTTTTTATTATACCAATATTGATGACTGCATAGTACAGTGGGCGCTTAGACGGTATCCACTCAACTATAGCGTTAACGCGATGAGGTGCAACGCGCGTACGACGCGTACCGTACGATATCGTATAATGCCGCTATGCGCTATAAACAGCGTGCAAAGTTTTGCGTCGCGATGCACGACGTGCACGTCTGGCACTTGACGCGTGAAGCACGACGACGACGCTTAGCACCGCATTGCGCTACAATACTGCTAGACAAATGTTCATATCGCGCTTAAATTTTGTCGATCCAGCAAAAAAGCGCTGGTTTCTTTAAAAGCAAAAAATTCGATACCGATTAAAAAAGTAAACGTAATTTGGAAATGAACTTTTTAGTTAAGAGAAATTGTTATTGACAACGACAACGACATCGATAACGTTATATCGTTATTAGAAAGTGTAGCAAAAACATAATTTTTAATGACCTTAAAGAAAAGGGGATTGTGGATTGATGCGATGCGTATTTCTGACGATGAAGAGTTTCAGAACATGGTCTCATTATTGACCAAAGATCGGATCCAAAAAGCAATAGATCTAGTACTTCAAGCACTAAACTGGGCACTAAGACGGTACTACCGAGCTACGTATCGCCTCTGTACCGACGGCCTACGGTGTGTATTAGGCCGTCAAATGCAATAGCTGGCACTAATTTTCTTAATGTTTTTGCTTGCACACTAGTATTTGCATATATTCACGGTAGATTAACCATCAGTATTTGTAGTCCATGCTTTTGAAATAATTCCACTTTATTATCGATTTCAATAAGTAATTAGATGAGAGATGTATGTAGTAAGTTTTAATCTTTGTAATTTTAATGAGTAATATTTTATTTTAGTTAATTTGCCAAGTACAAGTAAGACGGTAAATATCGGCTTCAGCTTTCATATGGGAAAATTTGTGCGTATTTTTTCCCTTTCCCTAATAATGTAAATACGAAGTAAATTTGTCTGTCTATTACGATTTCGTGCTTAAACGACATAACAGATTTTGATAAAATTTGGTACAAGGGTAGACCAGAGCTTGAGAAAGTACATGAGGTATTTTTTATAGCGATACAACGCTTGGAGGAGTAGAAAAAAAAGATGAGAGTTTGTATGGAAATTAGTCATTGACGAAGGTAAATCCAAGAGATTTTATATACGCACTTGATAAGAAACATATAAATGTCTGGTCTAGCGTTTTTAAAATTTCAACCCGCGCTGTAATAAGGTATGAGAAAAATTTCACTCGATCGCCTAAGTTACTAGTAAATAGAACAAAATTCACAGATTCATCTAGAATAGATCTTCAAAAGGTATTGAAGTGCAAACATCAGTGACTCTCAAGGAATTCATAATCACAATCGAATGAGGACGATTGAGATGATCGGAGGAGCGTAAAGTTCGAATGAAGTATAGAGGCACATTTAGATAATAATACGGTAGGCTTACGAAATACCGATACAAAGATCAAGGACTACGCTTGTTATTGTATTGCAATACAATACCACTGATTGGTTGATTTGAGTTCACAGATATATGTACGTTAGACACCGTTAGTGTGACCGCGACTTTGTTCGTGTGAAATTTAACAAAAAACTTATAGTTTAATTCGTAGATTTTATTACCTAATCTAAGTTTTATTTCATTAGCTGCCAATGAAAATGCCATTCAAATCAGTCCAGCCGTGCCAGATATAGCCGGAACAAACAGACAGACAAAAATTAAAAAAAAAAATACGTATGCGTTTGGGTAAAAGCGATTATTTTAATATTACAAATAGACACATCAATTTGTATAAGTCGATAAATTAAGGTTGTTTAAGTATGTAACGCAATTTAGGGCCGAGAAGGGTCTCATTAATCGATCGAAAAACATACATCGTGAGTACTCTTAACATAGCATAATGAACTCATCATGTCTATATACAAAAAAGAAAGTTTATTTGTTTATAAATTTGTTTGTTTGTCCTTTATAAACTTTGAAATGGTAGGAGATAGAGCACTGATGTCTTAAACAATTTTGTTCAGAATTCTCTAGAATAAGTTTTGGTATCAAAATTACGCAATCGCACACATAGTTGATGAGTTGCTGCGTAGTACCGTGCGCCAGGTTTTTTTATGTAAAATAAGTTAGACTCGACCATCTGATGGAAAGTTGCGCCGATGTCTAAGGTGTTAGGCGCACTAACTTAATAAATGCCTATTCACTCTACTTTTGAAGACTCCAACATCATACGTGGGCGGGAACACCGACGCAGGAAACTTATTCCAATCCTTCGCAGTACGTATAACAAACGATGAGGCAAAGCGCGTCGTTCTAACAGGCGGGATGTTAATGATATAAGGATGGATACTCGCCGTACGCCAGGATGTTCGATGGAGGAAGGGAATGAAGGAATAATTTCAAAAAAGTCCTACAACTAGTAAAGATATAAAGAAAAAAAAACTTGAGAGACCTTTGAATTCAACTAATAATTGTCCGTGGTTCAGATTCAGTAAGCTTTTGTTACACAGCCAATGTAAAATCCTTGACATGACTGAAGTCAAATAGAATACACTCAATTGTCGTAACAAGTAACCTTAAATAATGATATAAATAATTAAATAATGATATAAAATTGATCGCACAATATGACTTGGAGGTATTTCGATCCTAAGGTTATATAATTACTCAAAGGAATTTCGATAAGTTACATGTATGTTATATAGTTACATAAGTTATTGAATGTGTCCCTGGGGAATATATGTATTACTTTGATTTATTTGTTACATGATAGTTTTTACTCGAGACTACGGAAGTCGAAATTTGAAAAACGCGAGAATAGAAATCTATTTATTTCGTACCATGCGTCTGAATACAAAATGTCATACTTTTACCTTCGACAATGATGTACTGAATTGAAAATTTCAACTTCTTAGTTATAGGGGTCCAAAAAGACCCAAAGGGTTTCGAGAAAAGCGTGTAAATAATGGCCGTGCCCTTTCGCTCTTTTACTCAACTTGGCAGCGGCACTTCCAAGGCCTCATATGTCGTTTACAATTTTTATAGAAGCGCAACTGAAGTAATGACATTAATGTGCCATAGAGAAGCCAACGTCAATATTACCACAGATAATTGATACAGATGATCTCGGTAACACCCTACAGATACATTCTGCAATATTCATAAATAGACCTAACCTATAACTACCTTTTAAAATAGTGCCGTATTTTAAATGATAATTTATCTACTAGTATCGAATACTAGTTTCATTAAGTACTCGAGTATTCGTAGTGCAAGTACTTAATAATGATGATAGATGACGTTTTAAGGCACCGTAAAACATCTTTCAATGATCGATGCCCGTCTATGTTAAATAATGTTTCATTTTGGATCATTTTAAATCAATTTACGATAGATGGGTGTGTTGTAAGTGCAAGTGAAACGTAAATTATGATACTGACAGTAATAGGTTAGTTGAAACGAGTAACGGATAAAAATAATCTTTTGTTTTCGATATAATTATAAGCATTAATTGAATAGTGTGGGAAATACGCTCAGTGCGTATTGGAACAGTAAAGCAGGTAGGTAGTGTACCTGTTCCGTTTTTGCTGTCTCTAGAAAGTTTTAATAATTCACCTGTTCTCTTTTTTTGTCGCCTAGAAATTACCCACATATCAGCTAAGATTTTTCAAAAATTCTGCATGTTACGCGTCGTTATATTTATATGTATGATCCCCCCACTTTCAAGTCATTAAAATGTTATGAAGTCGCTAAATTGCTCGTCTTAGTCAAAACAAAATCGTAGTTTTTTCAAAAAAGAAAATAAAAATAACGTGATTATTTATAGGGTCGCTCAAACACGCCACCCGCCCTTAAAATAAAACGTTTTACAAGACCCCCTCTCCTATGATCTGCGTTACTTAATGACCCCAAAGAGACTTGCTAGGGACAAGTAAAGGCAATCAGCCGCCACATAACGCCGATAAATTAGTTATACTGCCGATATTTATCGCTTGTCGAAAGTAATTAACAGAATAATTAACAAAGGAATTACTTACTAGGATTTACTAGGGCCTACCTAATAATTAAAATACCTGGTAACTAAGAGTACATGGAGGGAAGTGGCATGTTGGTAACGAATAAACTTCTAGGAACTTCTAACATCTACTATACCGATGACGAAGTTAGCTCTCTACGCACATGAAAAGTACATGTCCCGGTGAGGTCGCGTCGCTTGGTTTGAATCGCTAGTTATTCATAATAAAATTATGTATTAGAGGTGCTTGCCTATCAAGAGAGAATTGTGATTATGTATTAAATACCACTTAGCGAATTACTCAACACACCGACATTGACAACAACCACAGCATTTCCGGTGTATTCAAATTACAGAGCAGAGGTGTGAATGGCTAGGCAATGGCTGGATCAGGAAGTCACATATTATTATAAATACATTTGCATATTGCATTAACGGCACATCAGTTGCATAAAATGCCCTAGACGTTGCACAATCTACAGCAATTCACTCTCGTTGCTTGTCTCGTCCGCCATTGTCGCAGTCACAACGCACGCGCTTTACTGAGAAAATTCCCGCGTAAACGAGGCAAAACCGCGGGAACTTCAAGACAATAATGGCCGACATAACGCTCCGAATGTTATCTGTCTGACGCTTACAACATAGCAAATGTTCTCATTATTTGTTTCGAAGTAGTTAACTACAATTCACTTTAATTCATTCTAGTTCATTTTGGTTCAAAATCGGCGAATGTTACTGCCCAATGAATTAGACGTTGTAAAAATACGTTAAGTTCCGATTTTGAATGAAATCAAGTAGGTAATAATGTGTATTTTATTACTAAATACCCAATATCATTGAACATACCAAATTAATTCTCAATTATACAAATTAGCATACCTGACTACTTATTGATATGTGAGACTTATAGTAAAAAGATATTTTTTTAAATAATAACCTTCAAAAAATAAACATTGCATAATAGACACCAATAATAGGTATAAATAACACAAAAAATGCTTCACTTTCCGGACGTTATTTCCGGAATTAAAGAATTTAACAATGATTCAGTTTTATGCCTTATTTGTTTGTTAAACAGCAGGAAATTCTGTTCTGTGAATGCTTATTCATCCGGAACGTGGCTGTTCGTAATTTGTTCGTAATAAACAGAGACAATTTACTGGTAAGGAATTTGTACGCATTTATGAACAGTTGCAGTGTAAGTGCAGAAGTGACAAACAAACATTCCATATCGATGGCTCGTATCTTCATTCAATCTTGGTGAAGCGATCAAGTAACAACTTAACCGAAGAAAGTTTTCGATAGCCAATAAAATACAATGATTGTACATTTTACACTACGAATTTCAGAATGGTCTAAGTAAAATCCTTAAAAATGGTAAACGGAAACTATATTTTATATGGAGACAGGCCGTGTTCGGAATCCGAAATAGTAGATGATCATGTTCATACCCGGACAGCCGAACGAAAATTCAAACGTAAGGCCAATAGAACGGCGAATGAACTACAACGTTCCTTAAACCTAGCTCAGTTGGACAATGAGACAGATTCAGTTAAATATGAGAAAAAGATTAAGGAACCAAGGCTCCTACGATACGTACCGACGTCAGATGTCGAGGAGCACTACGTTACAGAGAACTTCGAGACTTATGATTTGAAACCTACAGAGGAACCGCCGAGGCGATGTACTTTTGCAAAAAAACCCAAGAATCCCGCTGATGGTTCTGTTAACTACGCCTATTCCCGTTCGAGCAGCAGCTGCAGTTCTCCTAATGGCAATCTGCCGACAATATCGGAGCACGGAGAACAATACGGAACTTATCGTATAAGAGCGGTACAGGCGCCCGCTGTCGATGGAATTATCAACGGATATGAGAATAAGCTTGACA
Organism: Asbolis capucinus; assembly: GCA_018249125.1. Lineage (NCBI taxonomy): Eukaryota > Metazoa > Arthropoda > Insecta > Lepidoptera > Hesperiidae > Asbolis > Asbolis capucinus. Next base: position 2,201 of record DWJZ01005451.1, on the reverse strand, counting down.
AATACTTCGCTAGGCCGAGAGAAGTGAAGACATTTACCGCCAAGGTAAGCTTTGCTGTAACTTGAAAAGATTTTATTATTTAGGAATAAAACAAATCACAATCTTCTCCGCTTACACACCTGATATTTCTTTGTTTAAATATGTGCATTTGATTAGATATAAACTTTTAGGGATCTTTATGCAATAACTATAAAGTAGGTAGTTATTTAGTTCTTATATATACACAGTTTTAGGTAAAGATAATCAAACAGGGTAATAAATGAAAACAGGTTCCTTGCGAAATTTAATTTTACGAGAAACAAGTTGCCACCTGGAAGGTAATTTCGTTGGAATTTTGTATAAGGGCATCATACATAAATATGCAAGTAACATAGGATGGCAACCATGAAATTACTTATTGGGGCTTTAATAAAATAGTTATTATAATTTAAAAAAATAAAATATCTATATGTGTAGGATATCTATGTTCCATTTTTTTCGTCTTGGCTTAAAGTAATACACCATTTGTATGTCAAAATAAAACTTTACAAGTTGATTCTTAAGTATTTTATTTGATTTTTTTTTTTAATTACCTGTATTGTGATACTGATAATTTATTACATCATAGTATTTTAGTATGTTAAACATGTAATGGGTTGAAAACTATGATATTGCCAGTCGCCGGTGCATTTAGACATAATCTGTAGTGGGATGGTTATTGGCGTAATTTATTTTAGATAAAAGGTGGCAAATGAATCGAATGTTTCCAAAAAAACATTCTTAAATAATCGATTCTTTCCCCTAAAACCATAACTTACAGTTTTAATCAAATTTAAATATAATTCAGTCAGTTTTTCCTCGAACCTGAACATGTGCGGTGCGGGTTGCTTTGTTAGCCCTTTAAGATTTATGGCATGTACCTAAACTAAGCCGAGATAAATGTGCGAGTATTTATAAATTCAAGGTAAATTAAAAAAAAACATATACTCAATTGCCGATGCGACCGCTACTACGCTACGTCACTACCAAAATACTATTACTAACAATGCGTATGCTAATGGGTCATAATTTCAACTGATATATTTTTTGATCGCATATATTTACTTGCATTAGAGACACAGATATTATATTTTTATTAATCTCTTCAAAGAATTGGCATCCCAGACCCTATTCTACATGCACATGTTTACGCATATGCATATTGTATGTCGGCAAATCTAATTTCCACAAATTTCGCAAGAGATTGTAACATTTGATAATGCGCAGAACATTATGCTAGTGGCCAGCTCACAGAATCGAACTTACGACATGTTCTATAATAAATTTTCTGTTCTAATAGACACGTGTCATGTTAGACTTGCTTTCATACAGGTCTTATTTTTCCAGCTCTATTACTGTGGCCTATTCCAGTACAAGACTTGTGATGTTTTCCGCGTGTTCTACATGGTGTTGTTAATGATAGATTCTACGTGGTGTTATTAATGATATTTACTCCCAATAGCTACATGTACCTATATAGGTACTTATCGTAAAAAATTACGTATACCAACGGTCTTTGGTCTTGTGGTTAACCTAACTGCTAGGCCGGAGGTCGTGTGTTCTATCCCCAACCAGGACAAAGTTTTCTGTGATGAGCAGAATTAAGCTATTTGCTTTAGCTTTGTGGCTGGGTGTAATGACAATATCTACATATATGTATAAGTATATATTTATGAATATGTATTTTTATTTATTTATTTAACAGCACTGTACAATATATTATTATAATATGGCTGTCTCGTGCCTGAATTCGGACCCAGCCTGCGTTTCGGTCACCAGGATCTCAACCCCCGGTATGTAACATAGTAAGATTATAATAAAACTACAAAGAGCTTACGTTAATATGATAAACGACATAAATAAGTAAATGATTTTTTTTTGTTTAGTTATTAATAATAGCCCTCTTGTTGAATTTATTCTGTGAGTTTGTGTGTGTGCGTATGTGCGTGTGAGTGTTATTTATTGATTAATATTTAATATTTCCTCAATTTCACTATATATTTTTGCATATAGCCAGTCTTTTAATTTTGATTTTATTTTAAATTTAGATATATGGTTAATTTCTTTCAAAACTGTTTATTTTATTATACAAATGGGGACCCAAAAAATAAAAGAACTTGTTAGCAAATGCTGTATTTAGAAGCGGGATTTGGAAAACTTTACTGTTTCGCCTATTTAATGAG
>DWJZ01005450.1:0-14043 GCA_018249125.1 Asbolis capucinus | reverse complement strand
TCTCAATAGGAAAAAAATCCCCCATTTTTGAAACATTCTTCGTTGAGACTTCGCTTCTATTGATGTTAGCGTGATGAGATATAGCCTATAGCCTTCCTCAATAAATGGGCTACCTAACACTGAAAGAATTTTTCTAATTGGACCAAAAGTTAATGAGATTAACGCGTTCAAGAAAACAAACAAACGAACTCTTCAGCTTTATAACATTAATATAGATTCAGCACAAAACGAATAATTTTCAGGAGTTTAGGCAAACAGCTTTTATATTAAAACGACGGCTATATTTTATCACATTTTTTTTTATGTTATGGTACCAGTAGTTATCTTCTGTAAAAAAAGATCTTTCTTCTTTTATCTTTTCCTGTAATCTCTAGTCCTGTGACCGAATAAGTGGATGGTCAGGTTACTGCCGCACTTAAAGTTGTTAATGGTTAGTGAAATCATTAAAAATAGACGTATTCTATAATGTAGACAAGAGGACGTTCAAATAATATTTTTACGCAACATTTACTATATTAGTGCCAAAATAATAAAAAATTATTACGTGGCCCAAAAATAGCTTTTTGAAAAACGAATAGTGTTTCTCATTAGTACGTAGGTACTTTTATTTACCTCCTTTGAAACAGATTTGAGATATACACCTACTATTTTTCAACTAAAAGTTGACAACCCTAGGTCCTATTACGGCCATATTAATTGACATTCAGTTTTAGAACAGAAATGCAATGAAGTGGAATTCACTAATATAAGTTATAAGCTAATTAGCACAATATTGTCCTTAATTGCCGCGTTTAATATTCCAGTGTTTAATTGTTTTCTAACTATTGTTTATTGTTATAAAGATGTATCTATCGTTTTCCTGCTGTTAGAAACAGCAACAGTTATGCAGAATATTGACACAGAATAAATAATTATCTTTGCTGGTCGTTAAAAGACCACTTGCATCTGGTTCATTGCTGTACTTAGTGCAAGTTCTATCAGGATTTTTTGCCATAGAAACTATTGCAGATCCATATTACTATATATTTATTATTCCAGTTCGAACTTGCACCAAGTATAGTTATAAATTCGAATCGAACGAAAGGTAACATGAAATATTCAGCTTGCGAATACCCTGGTAATTTGCAAAATAAAACGATCGGGACAAAAAAAAATAAAAAAATCCACTACATTTAAAATTAAACAAGTACTTACTTACCTATTAGAGGTAACCTACCGTCTTAAATATATAAGTACATATTATTGCGAAAAAAAATATTGTAAATTCTTACTCGATGTAAATTCGTCCTGGAATTTTTTCGTCAAGTTTGTGTTATCAAAATTCCAGATGGAATTTGTACCCAGTATACATACATTTAGAAGCGGAATAACCAGTTTCTTCGTTATTTCGATTCAATATGACGCGTTTAGGTGCAGCCGTCTGAATAATCTTTAAAAACCACCTCGGTCAGTAATCTACAGATCATGTTGGCCCTAAAACAAATATTAGGGCCAGCATTCTACTGTTAAAAATGGCGACCATTTGCCGAATATTACACAATATAATGCAATAAATGTTACTAACAACAAGTCCTATTTTTAAACTCATTTACTAAACTTTTTAAGTTAGCTAGCTACGTAAGTAGGTAACTATTATAGTTTCCGGTTGAGTCAAAATTCATTCGTTCATTCAATTATTCATTTCTTTTCTGAAAGGCCGTAAGTGTCGTTTATCATATCCTTTCAAAAGCTTAAAATATTGCGCCAATTGTAAAACGAAAAACGTATAAGTTGCGAAAAAATAGCTTCATTAATTTGCATCGTTATTCATATTATTAATTTTTAAATGTACAGGAAAAAAAATACTTCGTGCAGATCCGTAATAAAATTATGAGAAAATTGGATACATTTTAGTATTTATTATTAAATCAGAAAAACATAAGGTACATAAAAATCATTAAAGTAGATAATCATCTAAAAACTGAATTAATATATTTTTTGTTATTTAATTACTATTAAAATTACATTAAAATGTATATTTATACTTGGACTAGTACTTATCTACTGTTCTCTCTAGGCAAACTCGATGCAAATTCGAACTGGAATTTTTTCCATACCCAAACCACCAAACATAAATTTGCATCGAGTTTTAAGTACGACAAATAGTACCTATCTATACCTCTTATATTTTAACTTATAACAATAGTTATAGTTACCTAGTGCCTACTATTGTAGATGAAAATTAGATATTATTAAGTGATAATTAAAAAGTAATGTGTCACTCACAGTAATCTCCTAGCGACATTTTGTATTTCAGTGTTTAAGTTAAAGTAGGTGGGAGTGCGATGACTTGTTTCCAACAAACTAATTCCCGTGCCTTCGAAGTCTGTCAACTCTTTCCGTATAATTTCATACACCTGCAAGAACATTGAAAAATAAACATACACAAAATTTTAATATTCTTGATATGTTATAAGACGACAAACTACTCACTTCTTCCGGTAATTTAGCCGGGCCGGCGCCAAAGTTGTGAATTTTGGGCATGTTCTTAATTTAAAGTCGTCGATAAATCCAACTGACCGAAGCTACTGAGAGCGAGTGACTGAATGAATTGAATAATAAACTGATCAAACGGCTAACTCAACTTGCCTAACCAGAGTTACAAAGCGACACACACCGAAAACGTAATAATACACGTATTGCACACGTCTGCTAAAGATATTTTATCGTAACTTTATACGTCTTACGTGATGTTATCTTGTGCTCACGGAAAAAATAATAAACAGCGAGTTATAACAACAGCTTATCTAAAAACTTATTTATAATCAATATGGTTTGATAAAATTTATTCAAATATTGTCTTTTTTGAATAGAATGTTTCGATGTAGAATGTAAATGGCCTGTTTGTGTTCTTCTCAATGTAGGTAGTTGTTTTTTACTACCTACTATCATCGTAAACCGGGTGGAGCTTAGTGCTACCGCGAAACATACTAAATACCACAGTAAATGTTTACAAAATATATGTTGGTTAACTTGACTTTGGTTTACGTAGTATTTCACTTTTTAAAGATTACGTACATATCAATACATTTTTATGCCTATTTTTGGTATTTATTTACTGAGGTTTTTTATTTAATGCTACTTGTAATAATCGAAGACTTGTGTGCTATACTCAAAGATAGGCAAAAAATACATATGACCTTCCACTTGACTTCGCTGATAGCGGTCGAATTCAAAGGTTACTTATAATTGGCAACTTAAGGATCAAATTGAATACAATTATTAATTCCAAGTCGCCTTATAAATAAATCGATTATATTTTTCTTATTTTGGACATAATGTTTTAAACATTATTAATTCACAGTAAAATCATTATTATTTAAACTTCCTTTATTATCTGCCATTTAATACCTGACATGTATTTTTCGACATTCGAAAGTGATTGTTTTTAAAGTATTTGCTTAAAAGTAATTTTGACATATCAGTTTACGGAGATAAATTTATCAAATATTTTTGTATGATTTGCAACGTCAATGCACCATCAGGCAAATATGGTAAGTATATATTACTAGTTTTCCAGATCCAAAGTTTATTTTATAGATATCTACGCCATCTATTAGGAAGAAGTGGTATGAAATTCATGTACTTTTTTCGTTTTTCCTGCAATGGTATTGAACGTGAACGCATACAGTGAAGTAGTGAGTGAACGCGTACGTTATATTTCATTCATCGAACAAATAGACCACGAGCCGATATACACTGAATCACTGAAGTGGATAAGGTCATTACAGTATATAGTGAAACCGTTCCTTTATAATTAGCAATTGTGATGTAATAAAAATATTTAAAATTTACCTACGAATGCATGATTGTAAACTCACAAAAAATGAGAGTGTTTTACTTTTTTTATTTCAGACTGCAATAAACATAATTATTGGAAATGGTCCATCTTTGTTTCATAATAATTCATAAGGTTGAATTCTATAACGTAGTCAGTATTACGTAATCAAGTAGTCAAACAGTAAGATTTTCTTATCTCAAAAACTCAAGAGCTTTTAATGCTAAAATTGTGAAAATTTTGCTATGCTACTTAGAATTACAAAATTATGATTCTGTGGTAATAAATTGTCGATTAAAACTTATTTTACTTTTTATTTATTTTTATCATTTATGCATACATAAAATAACAAATTTATGTAATTCTCATAACGAAACAAATTTCTCTCCAAGAAGAGCACTGAATCCTGCTCCTAATATATATCGGAACTTGGCCATGCTTAGACATGGTTGATTCCTGGTGGATCACACAGATTGAATTTTGATTGATAATGACTGGTCTTGAAACTACCGAGCCACACCTTTGAACTTTTCCTTAGACCAGACAGTGGTGAGTTATTCGGTTTGTGCGATGTCTCGCACATGCTCTTTTATAAATTTGTGGACATCACCGCCGCGTTAGAAAATTTGTCAATATTGGTAAAGAACTTTACAAGTATTAATTTCTATGTAGATTTTAAAATAAACTAGAATGGTCTAATCCATGGACCGTTCTAAAAACAATCCTAAAGAACTCTATAGTCTGTGAACCGTAGAGTTATGATTATTTTTAATTTATAGCCTGTATGCCATACTAGAGTGAGGCGACCGGTAGAGTGTTATTCTATGTAGGCGACCGGGAAAAACTTGTTTGTCAAATCAATCCATTCAGTATCTTTTGCTTTTATTCCATTCATTCGCTACACTTTTACGTTTACGGACGAGTTTTGGCGTTTTGTTTCACTTGTGGTTCGAATTATGCCTAAATATTAAGTTTTTATATGTGAAATCACAGTATAGTCGAATACTGTAAGAAAAGTTAACGGAAGATAGTTTTTACATAACTTTTGTGTAAAGGATATGCCTCCTGTAAAAGATGAAACGATAAGGGAAATCAATTGTTTGGAAATTATACCCGAGAAGAGTCCTGCGAAAAACAGTGCACTTGTGGATGTCAGAGCGTGTAACAAACCAGTGACTAAGGTAAGATTGTGTTAAAATAACTGATGTCGCGATTACGTCGCTTACTTGCTTTGTAGTTCAAAATATCGATCGATCAATTTACAGTTCACTGAGATTTCTCTTTGGTGCACTTTCCGAAGACAAAGTAATTTTATCTATCTCTCGTATTGTACTAGGCTGCATGATTTGTATTTGGAACGTCAAATTTATTTCTGTTATTTTTTTTATAGTGGTCATTGCAGTGAAGTTTCCTGTTTTCAGTATGTTTTATTAAAAAAAATCCGGAACAGATTTCTCATACATAACGTTTGCATATAATATTACTGTTTGAAATTTTTTGTCTGTAACTTCTTTTATCTTACTACATAAATCACACCAATTTAATTATAGATATTTTAGATTATCATGATGCGAAACAAACTCATATTTATTTGATAAATCTCTAATTAAAACTTATTAATATTACACAAACGCCTAATTACTAGGATGGTACTGGCCAAAGATTTTGTAGGAGTTTAAAAATCATAGCGAAACACTGAGAGTGTCATACAGAGCCAGCCAAACATTATGTAAGATTCATACAATTCCAGTCAAATATTTCAAGTCTTAAAATCCCAGGTAAAGACTGGAAAGGGTACTCAACATATGACATGTCAAATACCAGATGCCAATAATACAGCTACCAAAGAAATATTTCCACATCCAAACTCCTTTATGATTCTAAGACCAACTGCATATATGATCGTGCATAGTACAAATTAAAATATATAATTTTATAAACCAAATAATAATAAAAGCTATGTAGGTGTTGGTGACAAATAGATAAAATAAAGAACATAGTGACCAAATAAACTGGTATATTTCAATTCAAAGTTTCATCTTTTCAACACTAAGAACTTGAAAGATTCTTAGACCTTAATATTGGATATTAATTTCAACTTAGTTTGTCCATATGTGACTGAGAAACAGACAGACATTATGATCCTAGCAAGGTTCCTTTTAAGGCGAACCCCCAAACGTGTAAATAATATGTTTTAAATTTAAAAGTTAAAAATTAATATCACTAAAATGGTGCGTCCCGCTCAATTAAATTATTGCTCAGTAATTACAACCATTACATATCCAGTATGTAATTACATCATACTGTAATTAATGTTTCCGATACTTAATTATTACTAAGAAGTTTGATTACTATACAGGGTGTTCCATTTAATTTAAAGAATGGTTGGTAATTAATGTAATGTATGTATATAACTTTTACTCAAAATTAAGAGAGCATACTTTTTACATTATAGCTTTTAAATATTGATAAGTAGTGACTGCCACTATTGAGAGTTGTTGATGTAAGTAACCATTAGTGACTCAGTGTGACAGTAAGTCTCTTATTTTTTAATTTATGTAATGCCTTGTGTAATGACTCCTTAAAATAGTCATGAACACTTTCAACCCATATAAGGGGCGTGGTTATTTCATGGCAGTCTTTATTGTCTAGTGGTTAGTGAACCTAATTGCTGTGTCGTTGGGTTCGATTCCCGCCCAGGTCAAACTTTTCTGTGATGAGCAGGAATTTTCTTTGTGGCTGAGTTTAAATATTTATATAAGTATATATTTTGAATATATATATATACATATATGTTTATTTATCAGTTGTCTGATAACCATAGTACAAGCTAATGCTTAGTTTGGAGCAGATGGACGTGTTTGAGTTGTCCAAAGATATTTATTTCTTGTTTGAGTTGTTTGCGTTGTTTACTTGATATAGAAATTTAAACCTGTATTAATAATGTGGCAGTAATGGGTTGAATCTAATGATTTCTTGTACCTTAGATGATTACAACAGACGAAACATCTTCGCAGTAGCCTTTGTCCATGTACATCAGAACCAAGTAAGAAAGTTCTTAACTCAACAAACTCTCTTGTCTTAAGCCTAGTTAACAAGCTTCTATTTCGCCCAATCTCTGACTTCTCGCCTCCAGGATGTGAGACGATACTCCAAATATCTTCTCCACACATACTTCTGTATATCCTGGTTTTTGATCTATGTTCCTCGTAGGGTCATTAGACAAGAATTTAATCACTCTACTCATTCTTTTTAAATTAATAAACAATGCATGATGTCCTACATTTCGCCACAATTTGATTACGGTGATTGTCAAATGACAGTTGCTATCTAAAATCAAAATTTCCGCATGTGGACTGCTTCTTCGCAAGAAGTAATTATATCATTTGTGGTGACGCAATCAGCGGCTGTCTGGACTGGACTCCTTACAATTACACCTCTTGCAATGTTTGTTTCTTTCACGCTCCGTGGTCGTCATGTAACTGTCGCTGGAGCGTGCAAAATACACCTAAATGTTTACATTATATCTCATTAAGTTAGCTATGTGTTATTGCTATAATCTGTTTCGATAAAACAATTTTTTATCTGTAAAATAGCATGTCATCGAGCTAATTGAAGATAACTAATTGATATAAATAGATACTGAAATTTGTCTCTTTTTTCGTTGATTTGTGTATAAAATTTGTACACATCCATCACTATTATTTTAGTGTATCCACTTACGTCTAAATGAGCCTGTTCTGAAATAAGATAATTTTATTACTAACAGAGATAAGATAATATTATTTACTATAGACAGGTTTCTATTCACATCGCCTAAGGACGCCTCATGGTTATTTACTATAAAAGAGTTCAGTCAAAACGCAGAGGCGCAGTCAAAACTCAAAATAATGCATTTTGATTGGTCGATTTAAAATCGAACCTGCCATAAATCATAAGTATTGGTTGTGGCAATGCGCGCGGTGTCTATAAGGTCAATTGGTCTAATGTTTGGCCAAAAAAGTCTAACACGTTATTTAGACTTTTTTTGCTCCTTTTAATTTGCCAATCGAATTTGGAATAATTTTTAATTAAAACATAATACCAACTTGAGTCTATTGCTGCCTCTGCCTACGATAATATAGTTGTAATAAACATATTCGACGTGGATAATAGTCAATTTCAAACGAGCCGAGTCGAATTGAGATTTCTATTGAACTAACAATGAGCGAAATGCGATTCATGATGGATTTATTAAAAGTCACGTGCCATTCCATACGAGTAGACGTCATCATTCGAATTATATCATTCGTGTTTCTGCGCGCCTAGTAGAAAGTAATATTCAAATTATTTTGTGTTGTATAAGTAATTTGGTTTGAGTACGCGTGATTATAAATTTGTCAAACGAAATTTCCCGGTAATAGCCCACTAATGAGCACAGGTTTGTCTTAATTGGCGAGGCCTAGAGCATACTCCACCATGCTTTTCCAATGCGGATTGGTGGAGAATCATTCAACGAAAAAAGTTTATTTGCATTAGCGTCAAGGTCTAAACTAATACATCGAGAAATATGTATATTTTTTTATATTCAATAAGTCAGCACTTGACTACGATACCACCCGATGATAAGTGGTGACGTAGTCTTTGATGGTAAAACGCACTAACTTAATAAAAGTCTATTCACTCTTGTCTTGACGTTATAATCTAACAGGAATACCGACGTGGTAAACTTATTCCACTCCTTCGCGGTTCGGTAAAAATCATATTACAATACAGATTTCAAAATATACTTTTTCATCAGAATATCACGTACAACATATATTTGATTAGTTGAAGTTATAAATGAGCTATCTCAATCAAATTTCACTCAATATGATGTGGATGGTGGTACTACCGTATGTTTCACTTTTTTCTACTCAAGACACGCGCCACTTCTGTTATAATAACAGACAATTATCATTTCAAACAGCCCGGCACACTCTTTACTATGCATTGACCACTATCTTAGCTTAGATTAAAATATAGCCTATCAATTAAATTATGTTCACACACTGCCTGACTACTGTTGGACTTACAGACTAGAAAGAAAAGAGGGAGAATACCAAGAGAGTTGCTAAAACATCTTCAATCGTGGCGACAACGTCATAATCTTTTTCTTGATACCCATTTATTAGTCATGCTATTTCCTATTCTTCTTCTGTTACCTATCCTGGAGCGGTATGCTGTTGATTTGTCTGCGGTCTTTTGGGACCCCGGCCACTTCATCTGCAACCTTTCTTTCTTCTTCCCCGCGTTTGAAGATGTTGCAGCAAGGGGATATGTCCTAATTGACGGTAACGCGATGGTTACACCCCTGATATTGGTGGGTAGTAGTGGTCACTTGCCATCAGATGACCTTACTCTAGACAAATGTATTTTCTGTTATCGTGAACGCTGAACGGTAATTTAAAAATGTATACGAATGATGTTTTATTGCAGAATTATAGGCGCCATATATTTATGACCTACACTTTTGACGTGATTGCTAACAGAAAAAGCATTTGTCTTAAGGCTTTTTCAGGCAATTTTTAAGGCTTCTTGTATAAAGAACATAGTTTAATTGCAAGGCTATATAGAATATATTTTTTGCACATCTGTTTTAATTTCACTGTTATGTTCAAATTGTTTCTTTGCAATCTTTCAGTGTTTATTTTGCAGTTCGTGATGTTGTGGGCGCCTGAATTTTATGTTACTTGTGTACATGATTATATTTTTTAAGAATGCACAGACTTTATACATAGTATTGGAGTTCGACTTGTAGTGCATGCCTTGATATCGCACCGGTAGAGACGGCGAAATGACTAATTCACAGGTACAGTTATTATTTTAATTTGCACTTGATGGACTTAGAAAAAAGGCGGACCCCTCGTTTGTTGGAAATATTTTACTTTATCTATGTGTCATATAGTCTTTAACATAATGTCTTCAAGTTCTTTACGAATTTGCATGTACACCGAATACGGCTGATTTTATTAATTAAATCGATATATTTCCTTTTATAAAAATAATAAATGATGTAGCTGTGATGTTTATTAAGTACATGTGATTTATAATTACATCGTTTTATTTGGCGGGTAGATGAAAATAATTATTTGCAGGACGCTGGACGACTGAGTCATTCAATCTCGGGCATCCGCACCGATCGGTCGTGTACGCTGAATATTATAGCGTATTATTGAAACCTACGACACGTGTTCCTGAAGAATACATTACTTAAAACCAGTTTGTTGATACAAACAAGCAGGCACCCATTTAAGAGTGAATTTACTTCTCGTCATTACATTCTGAACCTTAACGTGGGTTACTGTAGAAGAAAAAATACCGTTATATAATAAAAAGATTCCAAAACTATACTGGTCCCAGTGAAAGCCTTTCGCAGGTAAACGAGTACTTTATTTACTTCACTATTTAAAAAAATCTTATGTCCTCCATTTTAAAACTGACTCACACATACATACACCGAAGCTGTTATATTCTATTATTTGTTAAAGAAAATCCGTCCGCCTTTTTCCTAAGTTCATGATGCCATTTTTTCGTTCCGTTATCAATAAGTCTATTCAATTTGTATTGAACACTCAAGTTTGATTATATTTCCGATGATTAAGTACTTAACTTAAAGAAATCGGGTGGATATATATTATTATTGTATGTTATCATAATCTGTAGTACCACTACTAATTGTCAATAAGCATACATACTACAAAATAAACTCACCAGTAACTGCAGTTTTATCCCAATTACGAGTATGTTTCATTCGAAGACTTTCCTCGTCCACTAACATGTATAATGAACATGCCACATAAAATTATAGTATCTTTTAGAGGGAGTTTGCTTGTGACATTCTTGGTTGAAGTCTTCCACCAAGCTTGTCATAAAAGCTACGTCCATAGAGAAATCTGGTGATTTGACATTTAATGCAATATGGCGACTATCAGTTGTCAATATGGCGACTGTCAGCTTTCATCATTTTAACATACATAGAACAGCGCCATTATTGAGCCGATCAAATAGACGCTTTTGTGCGAAGCTGTCAGCCTATCCAGCCTATATATGTATATATAGAGATCAGTACTCCCGTCCCAGAATCCATACCACCAAAAAAATCATATGCCCTAGAAAGAGTGGGTTTCAACGCAGCAGTACATATGACGAGCAATACATGGAATTTATTTTTCATATTCTTTTTTCGTTTTTTTTTTCAAAAATGTCCGCGAAAGTTACCATTATAAAGAAGGTACTACATGACTGTGTATTTATATATTTGTGAAACGTACATTATGTAATTATGGTAAGAAAGATTATTGAAAGCGAGCAACTGATATGTCAAGACTATGTAACAAAATGTTAATTAATTAATTAATATTTTTAAAAGCATTTACTATTTAATAGCCGCTATGAAACGAGGCGCACGTTCCTACTTACGTTACACAAGAATTTATTTAATTGGTCTCTATTCTCTGGAGTACTTAGTTCCATTACGCAAGTGCAAGTGGCATGCAAATAAACGAATGAGGTCAATGACTTCAAATTCCATTTAATAATCAAAGTTGTGATTAATTATGATTATGTTACATTTGAACGCTTATAGTTTGGTGACGTGCGTCGATCTAATATGGTGGAGCTAGTGAAGCAAGCGAGCTTAGTAGGTGGTGCGATCTGAAGTGGCAAATTCTTGGGTACTTCCGAGGGCATATAAATCAGCTGTTTAGGTCTTCATTAAATGCAAAGGCCATTAGGCGCTGCACCGATCCCCACTGTAACATCGTTGCGGGCTAATGTTATCCTTATTAAGGAAACCCTTGCTGCTGTTCAGATAGAAAGTTGTTAATCCTCAAAAATCCTTTTTTTAGGCTGTTAAGTAACATGCCGATTCCATCTCTTGAAAGCGTCTAACCCACGTTTCGCTAAATGAATGAAATTATCCATAAATAAATATATACATAAAAATTTGTCTGTTTGTTTGTTTGTCCTTTATAGACTCCGAAATGGTAGCATGGCACTGATGTCGTAAGCAAGTTCTTGTAGAATTCTCTGTAAGAGATTTTTGGTATCAAAATGATATCGGTCGGACACGTGGTTGAGTTGATGCGTAGTAACGCGCGCCGGGTACAGTTAGTTCTTTATCTATATTAAAATTATAAAGCTGAAGAGTTTGTTTGCTTGAAGGCGTTAATCTCAAAAACTACTGGTCCGATTTGAAAAAATCTTTCAGTGGCTGATAGCCCGTTTATCGCGGAAGGCTATAAGCTATATATAATCACGCCAAGACCAAAATGAGCGGGGCACTAATGAAGAATGTATCAAAATCGGGGGATTTTTTCCTATTGAGAGCTTCCGCTGCGTGTGCTGCATAAACGGTTAAAGTTTCGCAAAATTCATATAAGACAGAAACGAAGTCGCGGGTTAAAGTTAGCGTTAGCCCAAAGTAACTACATATTCCACGCGGACGAAGTCGCGGGCGGAAGACAGTAATAAATATGACAAAATGTCGATAAATTTTTAAAATCTTTGCGCTACGTTTCCACATTTTTTATTATTTACTCGAAAATACTTTTTGGGTTTAACGGCTTTGTAGGTAAAGAATGGTAGCCATTAATAGGTGGTGGTGGTATTTTGCCATTAATAGGTTAATGCCTTGTTACTTTGATGGTCACCGAACCACGACGTAGCACCTCATCTCAGCAAACTAATTCCGTTTTTCTGTATGGGAATGAAGTTGAGGTTTTGTTAAAATTTTCCCACGAGTACTATTAATTAATAGGTTTATTACTTTTAACATAAATTTTAATGGCTGTCAGATTTCTCTTTTAACTAGGCTTGGATGTTGTATTACTTTCACAATTAATACATTTTGAATGTATACATTATATTAGGTTTGAATAGCTCGGTCTACACGTCCTTCTGTCTTAGGAACCGTGTACACGCTGCCGCAGAGCGGATTTCTGAATCTATGTGAATCAGTAATTTTAATCGAATACTTTTTTTCATTATTGATAGTAATAGAATTTAAATGATATTTAATGAAAACAGTTTATTTTGTTTAAGGAATCAATGACTAACATAACGAAATTCAAATGTAAATGCAAGTTAGTAATAAATAACAAATTATAGGTAGATGTAAGATACTACACAAAAAAGTAGTTATTGTGACATTACTGTAACAGTTGGACATATGGTATCGCGGACTTATCAGGAGATGAGGGTGTTTGTAAAACCAGTACATCATTTGTACATAGTTAATAATTACCACAGCGTACGCGATATAAGGATTTTTTTTCACACGTTGGGTTACATTATCGTAATTTTCACGCGGATCCCTATTTTTTCTCGTATTAAATATAGTCTATATTCATCAGGGATAATGTAGGATTCTAATGGTAAAAGAATTTTTAAATCGGTCCAGCAGTTTCGGAGCATATTCAATTCAAACGAACAAACAAATTTTTTTCTGTTTTTAATATTAGTGTAGATAATTTTTGGATAAGGCCTAGTCTCAATGGACAATATCTTTCAATCATGGGCTGTATAAACGGCACTTTAAGACTATGTAAGCCGGAAGAAAGAAAAGAGAGAAATAAGAGTATGAAACTTTAAGCTGATACTATATTTTATGTTGTATTTAAAATTATTGTATATACATTTTATACTAAGGACCGATTTAAGTAACCATTAACTAATCCATTGCGACAGTTAATTTATAAGTCAAGTGAAATAAGAAAGTAGAAACACGTAATCTGACAAAAAACGGTTTTAAAAAATTACTTGAACCTGAGGCAATACTTATTTTTATGGCACGAAATAATGTCTTTCTCGGCTGTAGCGTAATTGGTACCGTGCCTGTGAAATAAGGAGACCTGGGTTCGATTTTTGATTTTACACATTGATGGCCAGTACGTATATTTAGTATACTTGACAGACCGGTTGGTCTAGTGGTTAGCGAACCTGATTGTTACAACGAAGGTCGTGGGTTCGATTCCCACCCAGGTCAAACTTTTCTGTGATGAGCAGGAATGTTCTGTGTGGCTGGGTCTAACAAATATCTATGTATGTATTTAAAAAAATATATATTTATATCAATTGTCTGATCACCATAGTACAAGCTAATGCTTAGTTTGGGATCAGATGGCCGTGTGTGAGTTGTCCAAATATATTTTTTTATTTATTTACTTAGCACGGCGGCACAGCAAACTTAACATGGTCTCCTATTA
>DWJZ01005449.1:0-14044 GCA_018249125.1 Asbolis capucinus | reverse complement strand
GAGAATGCTATTTAGCATTAAGTCCGCCTGTTGTAACAATATTTTGTTGAAGCAATAAAGAATAAATAAATAAAAATGCCTATAGTCTTCTCGGAAATATTAGGAATGGAATAACCTGCCTATTATGATTCCTAGTTTATTATATTGTTATAGAGCCCATCTGACTAGCTACAAGACAAGCCTTTTGAGTCAGCCACCAAACAACTCGTTGTCCACATAGGGGCTTGACAATAATTATCTTCTGTCTGCCCGTCATTTAGTCATTATTCTTCTGCCGTCACCTGTCCTGAAAAACACCACATCAAGATCTCCCTGAGGTTATTACTGGCCCCGGTTGTTTCAGCAGTGTACCTACTGCTTCCCCTTTTTGCCTTCCTTGCACATGTGGCTTTATTACCTCCTTCCTGGCATGTTTGTCTTACATCAAGTGACACGTCTGCGCGGTTGTTGCCTGCTCAAAAAAAAAATAACATCTAATGTTCATAGGCTTTATTATTTCCCAACATGTTCCAAAAAACACAGAAGAATTATAATTTATTATTTCTGTATCATTTAACAAACAATATTTTGCATTATCATCGTTGCTAATAACTCGAACAACATCAGCTTTAATTGAGGTAATTTTTAATGGCCTTTGAACCAATGATAACGAGCAAGGAAAAAAATACACTCATCAATTCTGAGACTCACATTAGACTGTGTACCTGTGTGAAATATTTGTGTTCCTGTTATGGAAATTTAGAATTCCCTTGGAAAATCCTCTTTATAGATTCAAACAATTTGTATCTACTTTGAGAGGATGCTTTTATATGGATGTATATCTTTTTATTTATGAATCGATATTAACGAAAAATTAAATATTAATGTAAAATATACTAAAAGTTTAATATAAATATCTTAAGTAATAGAATACATTAGTAATAAATAGATGATTTTTTTTCCAATTTCAGTTAAGGAGAAAACACAATTATAAAAATTGGACGTAACTTTGAACTTTTTCTTTGATTGCGATCTATATATTTTTAAAACAGTTCAAAATCAGCGTTTCAATTTTAGCGTTCTTTTCAGGTCGTGACTTCCGTGAGGTTTTCTTTACATAAAGTAATTTCTGAGTCCAACTTCCCAATTTTCTTTTAAAACAATCTCAAATTGAGTTGTTAATTAGGCCCAATTTACTGAAGTTTTCTCTTCTTTTGCTTTCTAAAACTTTTCAGTATTTTTTTCATAATGAATCTCAAAGCATAAAGAAAGAGGAAGATAACAATCGCGAGGTCCAAGTAGCACTTCTGGTACCAGGGCACCAACAGTGCTGGAGAGCGTAGATGGGGTGCTCCTCCAGTGCTAATCACATGCTTCACCCAGTGAACCAGCTCCTCACCTGGAGGTACTGGACGATCGTGGTAGATAAAGGACAGTTCCTTTGCTTTAGCGGAGTAACTGAAAAATATTATCAACAAATTCATTCATAATCACTCAAAATTTTGTAAAAGTGGATTATAAGTATTAATAATTTTTGATGTTAATAAAAATTACAATAAAACAAATATCGTAAATTCGCACCTGGAATCTGCAATCATAGCGTTAATAGCTTTATCCAGCTCATCAGCCATTGTGTAAGACAGATCAACTCTCTTAGCGAATCCTCGTCGTACAGATCTGTCCACATTAGTAAACTGGTCACCAAAAACAGGAATTCCAATTACAGGTTTGCCGAAATAAATCGTCTCAGTAATTGATAGAAGTCCTCCATGAGTAATGAACAGAATACAGTTATGATGAGCTGAAAGTGTGAAAGTGTTTGAAATGTCAAAGTGAAATTATGTATGTTCTAAATCATCATCCAATATTTCTTCTTGTTTAACCTACTTGACACTAGATGTCACTATAATGCAGATTTTCAATAAAATTCTTGTATGTCGTCATTCCTGGCCAATCAGCGTAATGATGCACTAACTTAGCCACCTACTTTGAATACCCATTCACTCTTCTCTTGAAAACTCACATATCATAAGTAAAGGGAAGCAGGCAAGCAGTTGTTCCATTCCTTCGTGGTACGCATAAGAATGACAAAGAAAATGGCGACGTTCGAACTGCCAGGTTGCTTGTAGCATAATGTGAAGGGAATATACTTACCGAGGATACTTTGTTGGGGGGCCCATTGCACGATATGTACATTGTTTGGCCTATTAGGTAAATCTTCTTCAAATTTCCAAAGAACAGTCTGTTTTAGTCGCCCAAACATTTGTAATAGGCTATCTTTGAGCTTGGATGGCATATGTTGGCTCCGTAAATTGGATCCCATGCTAAAGTATATGAGACCGTTGTGTGCATTATCCAACAGCTTTTTCAAATCCTGTATTAGGAATAAGATTAAGAAGGCCTAAATGAGTAATACTGTAATTTTCTAAATCAAGCATATTTCAAAAAAATTAAAGGTTCAAGCTAAGTTGAAACTATTACTATAAAATATAAAACTCAAACCAACCTCTGGTAAAGGTTTCAGATTTTTATCAATGTGATATCCACCAACAGCCTTATAATTTTGTGGGAGACGAATCGATTGCCCTATAGATATGTGGGAGTTGCCCAACATTAAGGAAGCATTATATCTTATTTCGTCTAAATCTGGCACCTTCTGCCATCTTTTTTTAATTATAGGTGCTAGAAGTTTTTCATATGCTTCCTGCTCCATTTTCGCTATATATCTGAAAAAAAGAAATGTTAATATAACTAATAAGAGAGAAGATGCTTTAGTTGTCACCAATGGCGTACTAGGAAATTCCACTCATGTATAATTATAGGCATAAATACTACTTACAATTGTTGGTATCCATAATTTAATGCCATCTTCAATAATTCATGCACTCGTTCCAAAAATGTAAATGGCGCAGCGATAGCGGTCTTAGCATCTGGTACGTACGCGGTATTTGGTACTTCATCGATCAACTTTAATACCAACCAATGCGGATCAATCGTTGAGACCCAGATATATGGGCAATTGAATACAGCGGATATACTGAAATTTAAAGATAGTGTCGACTTTATAATCCTTCAAATAAGCCACAGTTTTAAATTTAAGGTACATGACCACTTGTATATATGACTTGAAGTTTTCGTTACCAACCAACCTAATTTCTTAGCTGTAATCCAATTTTTGAGAACACGAAAAAATTTAATCTCTTTACTTATAACTTACCCGCTTATAAGTTCTGCGAACATCCATTCAACGATTACTATATCGAAATGTTCTTTCGGGTCATTTAGTAATTTCTGTGTTTCTTCATGTTCAAGAAAAACTTTCTGGAGATTTAAAAATACAATCATCGGATAGGTCAGTCCTTGCCTATTACCTTCCTTCTTCATCAACTTCTCAATATTCATGCTATCTTCTGATAATAAGCAAAAGAAAATTGACAAATTCTGAATCAAAAATATACATCACGTTGGCTTCTACCACTCAACAAATCCTACTACTGATCAGAACTACACTACAACAGAAGGACACCATCTCTCGGTCATGGCACTCAGCTGTGTCTAAATTACGCACCTTGTTCCTCCAATGTGAATTAGTGAAAGGTTTATGGTAAATCCGAGTGTTGGGAGATTTTATGTCGCTCGAAGACCTCTGACAAGGATTAAAGACTACCATCTGACATAACAACTGAGACTGGGGCTCCGTATCTTCTAAAGCACGAGAGGCTCCAGAAAGGCGTCAAATAGCGTCCACTGTTACTTAACTTTGCTGATCATTAACCATCGACACAAGTCGGGGTACGAGCGTTTTTAACTTTCATAAACCTTTTCCAATCGAGTAAGTTATTCTCAATAAGCAACTGCAATTGAGAACGTTACTTATTCCAACTTTTTCTACTACCTTACCTGGAAGCAGTTGTATCTTTGAGGAGACATCGATTTCTCTGAGCGATTGATGTTCCTTTAGACCCTTCGGTAATGGTGTCATGTATGTCACCTGAAATGGATATGTCGGTAGCTTCCGTAAACTGTACATTTTGTTTTTATTCTACGTTTTTGGGACACTGTGATCGTCAAATTATATAAATACTAGAGTCCGCTTGCAGCTTCGCACGCGTCATAGGTACGTTGATATTCTGTGTTACTCCAGATTATATTTTATCTCTGTATCAAATTTCATTCAGATCAGTAGCTATTATGTTAAAGAGTAATAAACCTCCTTCAATCCTCACAAACTTTGAAATGTATAATAGTAGGATTAATGAAGTTACAGTAAAAAAAATGGTTAGTAGGTAATCTATTTCTCAATTAATGCCCTCATTTCAAAGATACGTCGATAAAGAAGTCATTGAAAAGTATTATCAAGAAGTTATATCTTTTTATAACTGTTGCTTAGTTAATATTTATACCTATAATTTAACGTTCACATTTTCCTACAAATTCGTGGACACTGTTTTCTTGCTATCCCTATTAGCCTTTAACCGAGAACTGTTCTAAGAGAAAAATTTGGGCATCTCATCGAAATGAAACTACTCACGAATAATTTGCTTGCTAGTAATCATGTGCACAAAATGTACCAAGGTACTCGGTCTTGTTAATTTTCGGCTTTTGTTTAGCGACCTATTGGTTCCTAAGACGAAATAGGTAATTTAAATTTGGAATCAAGCATGTATATTTCCGTGTTTTTCATGCCTTCGCTGTAGTTTATTAACTTTAGCATAATTGAAGATTTGACGTTCTGGATTCAAAGGATCGTCATGAGGTTAACCTTCAACCTCCAAAGCCGTCTACCGTCTAATCAGTAGTTATTAGGTTACTTCTGGTTTATGAATCTTTTGATTAATTTTACTATCTTCAGAAAATGACATGACAATTTCCTTATTCCTTATCACAGATAAGGATTACGTAATACTTCCCATTTTACGATTATCTACATGGAGGACAACCGTAATTGGTATCTTATCTCTACAAGATCAGATATTTTAAATGTAGCTAGTTGGTGCTCTTGACTTAATCTTGCAAAACTATCAAGAACAACTTTAACTAAAAGTTTTAGTTATTCTTCCCTTTTCTCAATCTACAGTACATGTCGTACACCAGTCATTATACAAAATTGTATGCTTGTATATCCATTGGTACTGGCTGCTATCCTATCAAATGTAGCCACCACTACCGACAATTATAACTGTAAGTCAAGGGTTTTTGGGTTAAAGAATCGTTCATTTATTTTCGAGAAATGTCTACTTTATAGATTTGGAAAAAATAATACGAAATCAGGTGCCGTCTCTTGTTACATAATTTCTGCTGAGTGAGACACAGTGGGCTTAAAATCGTCTTTTATAGACAAAACAACTTGACCTGGAATAGTCTTTTTATGGCCTATGATATTTCATAGTATAGTTATGACCAGAAGAATGCTTTCTAGCCAATAAAATAAGTTTAAGCTTCTATTACTATGTAATTCTATTGTCAGTCCCCCTGACATTACTTGCCTACTGAATTAGTAGACATAAACTTCGCAAACTTGCCTCAAAACCAGCTCCTAGCAAATGCCTCACTATTCCCTCTCCAAGGATAGCATGACTCTTGGCAGCCACAGGAAATACCACCAATGCTTTATATGCTCCATGTACGTGTGTTGAACAGAGTAATATACTCAGAAAACACAGTATTAACATCTGCAAAGTAATGTATTCATCAAGCAAAAGAACGAGTAGACGGTTATAAAAAATGTACCTATTCTTAATTAAAATATTATTTGTTTTTAACAAGTTTGAAAAAATAATAATTAAAATCGATTCATAATCGTTAAAGTTCTGCCGGGTTGCACAAAAAATCGAACAGAGAATATTCTTTTATAGAGTCGGTATAAAAATTAGTAATCAAAGGTTATTAATAGGTCCGCAACAACAAACTAACTTCCCTACTCAAGATGAATTAAATTCGCCAAGAAAATGCTTAAGAGTACTTTACACGTACCTTTTATCACAAGACACAGCACACAAAATTGCTCTAAATAAACGTTCAATTTTCCTGTGCACTCCTTTGACTGTTCTACAGATTATCACTATGTTTTCTAACTCGTGTTTTTACATAACACTTCTGATATCATCGAAGCACGGAACTCAATAAGGAGTAGCCGTAAATTAATTCTAATTTGATGTCGTAACGTCAGATCGACGGTCCAAAGCATTTACCGACGCTGACGAGGGCACTGACCTACAGAGATATGAGAAGGTGCAATTTGAAATGATAAATCTTGTATCAAGACACAACAAATATATTTGTTACAAACTTATTATTATGAAGTTACTAATAAATATATTTTACACATGTCAAATTAAACTCTGACTACCTATACCTACCCCACCTGATACTAAGTGCCTATAAAGAATAAGCGCATTAACTTGACGGTGCTCTATATCGTCTTAAAGACGTTAATTATGCTTGAGCGGAATTTAAATTGGTATTTAATTCCATTTCTGAGCAATACGCGATTAATTAACGAAGCAAAACAACCGTACCGAACTGGCATTCCTTGTGGCAGAAGGCATCACTACATTAAATAAATAAATATCTTTGGACAACTCACACAAGGCCATCTGACCCTAAACTAAGCGTTAACTTGTGCTATGGTGATCAGACAACTGATAAACATACATATATACTTTTAAATACATACGTAAATAGATATTTCTATTACACACCCAGACACGCAGCACAAACATTCCTGTTCATCACAGAAAAGTTTGACCTGGGTAGGAATCGAACCCACGACCTCCGGTGTAGTGGTCAGGTTCACTAACCACTAGACCAACCGGCCTGTCATTAATAAACACATAAATACAGAAAACACACACATAAACACATAAATACATTAAAAAAATCTATGTCCACTATTGAGTACTGGCCTCTCCTCATGATAAAGAAGACCTAGAAAATACTCCATCGAGACAGGTAGCAAGGTAGGAAATTATTATTCAATACATGGCGTTATCTTAAACTCTGACGGGTAATACGATTATCATTATTTATACGGATAGTATTATTAGTTCCCGTGGCTTCGCCCGCGTCACGTCTGAATAAAATGTAGCTTATGTGTTATCTTAGACTTCTATCTATATCTGTGCCAATTTTATTTTAATCCATTCAACAGTTAGCGTGTAGGAAACGCAAACATAAACTTGCACATCATCCCAGAGAAACCTACAGTCGGGATAAAATCTATTCTATGTTCGTTTTCTAAATATGTGTCTAACGGTGTGCTAAGTTGCATTTTTATCCGTTCAACGGCTAGCGCCTGAAGGAAATACAAACATCCAAATATTCACAACACTAACTCTTGCATTTATAATATAAGTAGAATAGCGTGAGTACCAGTTCCAGTTTTAAATGTCTATTATGAAAGTTTTAAACCACATGGCATGATGTCCAAATGGTGACGTGGGAATCAAGTCAGTTTGTTCGTGCAAGAAATGTTTGTTGTGTGTAAATTACACCTTAATTCTAACATAACTAAAAAACCATCAGACAGATGCTTATTGGCTGAAAATGTTAAATTATCCCCTTGGACAAATTTATAGTTAAAGCAGACACAACCCCAAAAGATATAAACAAAAATTAGCGTTATCCAATTTTCTATATAAGTAAGAAAATATATAGAAAGTGTAAAAGTGTAAAGTGTAGTGTGTAAACCTTCACTTTTTGGCTAACAACACTTCGGTGATTCCTTGATAGTTCATCCATCCTGTAGCATATTTGCTAATTTGTCGAATACTCTTATAAAAACATATACAAATACTTACAGTAATTTACCAAAACAGGGTGGGTCGTTAAGGCTAA
Source organism: Asbolis capucinus (assembly GCA_018249125.1). Taxonomy (NCBI): domain Eukaryota; kingdom Metazoa; phylum Arthropoda; class Insecta; order Lepidoptera; family Hesperiidae; genus Asbolis; species Asbolis capucinus. The sequence continues at coordinate 6,229 of DWJZ01005449.1, read as the reverse complement.
ATACAAGATAATTAGAAATATATGACATAAAATTTAGCCCCGTGAGAGTGGGAACATATAGTGTTTTCATCACTTTTGATGTGTTGGAGTCTAGAAAAAAGATGACAACGTTTTTTATATACATATATTGGAATAGTTACATTAAACTTTTTACTATAGATGTATTTTAAAAGTGTCCTATTAGATTCCGGCAAGAATGTTGAATATAATTTATTTAAACTTCATTTTGACTCCAAAATTCTGGAGTTAGTAATCTTTTAGCAGAATTTCATATTCAGGGCTCAAGATTCATATCAATGGATTCTTCTTCTCTTCTCTTGAAAAACACAAAGATAATAAATCCAACGTCCAAGTAAATTTTCTGGTACCAGGGCACCATCAGTGTTGGAAATCGTAGATGGGAAGACCCTCCAGTTCGAACCAAGTGCTGGACCCAATGTGCCAGCTCCTTTCCTGCCATCTTCCGAATGGACGATTGTGATAGATAATGGACAGCTTATTAGCTTTGGCTGAATAACTGAAAGAAGTAATCAAGAAATAAATTCACATCCCACATTCACTGATTTCGAAAGTAATTCGTTATTTCTAAACCACAAATACCTAGAGTAGTGAACCATATGGTTAATGGCTTCATGCAGCCCATCAACTATTGTGTAAGATAGATCAAGCTTTCTAGCATTTCCTTGTCGTACTGATCTAGCTACATTAGTAATGTGCTGCAAAAACAGAAATAGGTTTACCGAAATAAAGCACCTCCATGATTGACAGGAGACCTCCATGATTAATGAATAGAATACAGTCAGGGTCAGCTGAAAATAATTAATAAATACACTTCAGATCATTATCATAAGAGGTATTATACAAATTTCTTTGGAGCAATACGTTGTTATGTCAGTCGAGCTAATAATATGTAGCTTGGCTTAGCTAAAGTGGTAGTTACTTTTATTCTTAGCGGAGAGTTCATACACTACTTATTGAGCTCGAAAGAGAGTGTAAATAATTATAGCAACGTAGCTTTCAAAACTGAAAATATTCTTTTTTTTATTATCCATCATACAATCGTGGCCCTCCTGGCTCTTTAGAAGAGAAACATAGGTAATAGACCCGAGCCTAACGTTAGAGACCTTCTTAATGAAAATGAAGAGAAAAACCTTACCCAGGATACTTTGCTGCGGAGCCCGTCGCACATTATGAACATTGTTTGGCTTATGCGGCAGATTCTCTTCAAACTTCTAGAAAACTGTTTAGTTTAACGAGCCAAATATTTTTTTAATAAACTCTATTTGATTTTGGATGGCAAATGTTGACTTTTTAAATTGGATCCCATACAGAAGTATATGAGGCCTTTGTAAGTCTTATCCAACAGTTTCTTTAAGTCCTGCGTTAAGAATATAAATTATGTTACATAGGCTACAAACACACTCTCGCCATTACAACAGGTCTAGCAATATACACAAGAGACATCACAACTCTCTCAATTTTCTTTCGTTTTTCTTCAATGGCAAGACATTGGTGTTATTCTTGTCCATGGGCGAAGTGGTTTTTATGATTTGTGGTTCTGTATATTTTATTATCAACTGCTTTTGTATATTGTTTTACCAGACACTGCCGGATTAATAGCCTAGGTGTGTTAAATTTGCATTGGTGACTATCACATATTATTTTTAGCTGTTCCCACAAAAGACAGTCAACTAAACTAACCTCTGGTAAAGGTTTCAGGCCGTCGTCAATATGGTATCCAACAATACTCTTATAATTTTGCGGCAGACGTATCGATTCTCCCACAGATATATGAGAATTTCCAAGCATGAGAGAAGCATTGAATCCAATTTCTTTAAAATCTGGTACCATTTGGCCTCGTTTTTTAATTATAGGTAATATGAGTTTCTGATATGCATCCTGTTCTATTCTAGCTATATCACTGTAAATGTTTAATATTCTGATCAAAATATATTAATCATGTTATCCATATCTCTTTAGAGTTATGCTTTAAGAAGATTTTAATTAGGATTTTTACTATTACGTTGTAGGCTGTAAAAATACTAATTACAATTTTTTAAATCCATAATTCACTGTTAGCATTAGTAATTCATTCACCGGTTCTAAAAAGTTAAATGGCGCTACAATACCGATCTTTGAATCAGCTATATACGCGGTATTTGGTACTAAATTAACACAAAACTTCTGCGTTTATTTGCCTCAACACCAGCTTCCAATAAATGCCGTTCAAGAATCTGGTACCAGGCATCCAAGGATTGCGAACTTTTTATAGGCATAGAAAACACTACTAAGGTTTTGTATCCTTCACACACATATATTGCACAACATAATATACCTAGGAGACTTGTTGCATGCATTTTTTGCAAAAAAATATATTCATCACCGTCATGTACTGTATTAAGACAAAATGTATTGATTGGCACAGAAGAGGGACTCTCCTACAAGAAGTTTCTTTAAACAAATAAACTGTAGATATGCCTTAATAAAACATTTGATTTGATTTCATTATAAGTAGATATCCTATACATCTAAACATCGATCTTTCTGAGTTGAAAACAAAATAATTGCAATCCAAGATCAGCGTTTTGATATAATAAAGACGGTTTTTTATTTTAAATTTTAAATCAGGCAATCAAGCAGACAGGTCACTTGATGGTAAGTAATCGCCACCGCCCAATGACATTAACAACACCAAACTGGGGTATTGCTTATACGTTGCATACCGGGAAGGAAATAACAGACCCGCTTACACGGGGATGAGATAGGAACAAGGGAAGCTACCGCTACCAGAATCAACGACGGCAATTAACCCCAGACACAGCAACGTCTTCAGAATGAGTTATTGCTAATTATTATCATCAGTGTTGGTTGGTGGTGCTCTGTTAGCAATATACTTCATAGTTAATGTTTAGTTAGTCTATAAAGAAAATAAAAAGAAATTTTGAATATTGTCATGTCATGGGAATGTTTTCAATAAAAATAAAAAAGTACTGACGGGAAAAACCGCATTTAATATATTAACAGTAATATATTAACAGTAATAGAAGAATGGGATAGAAGATGGTTAAAGGTTGAAGGAAAAAAGGGGATGGGTAATTCAGTCTCTGCTAGTTTGGCCACTAACTCCTCCACCCATGAGTCGTCACAAGTTTACAATACGTAAGTTTTGTAAAAATTGCGAAAAATAACGTTAAAATCAATTTTAAAATATTGCTTTGAGTACAATATTTGTATATGTATGTATGAGTATAATAGTTTGCTTACAATATTTGTACCTATGAGTAAAAGGAACCATAGTTCTCCTCAGCTTTGAGGAGTGATCCGTACTCAGTACCACAGACACGATTCATATCTGTGCTCAGTACTTGATAGATTTCGAACGAATTTTAAACCCAAAATTGGGGTATATATAACTCATTATGTGTACAGGTACTTATATATTTATTTAGACATAAATGCACAGTCATGCTTATAAGCTATTGGTGTGATACGTCTTGTCATGTTTATAAGTCATTACCTAAATAAAGATAACAAAATATACATCATGTTGATAAGTTTATTTTGAACATTTTATCCCAGTTTTCTAGCAATCATTACAACCAAGTCATACTTATAACTTATCTAATGTTACAATTTATATCATGATGAATCGACAATCTTATTTCACAAGTTTTTATTTAACTTGCAGTGTATGTTAGTATATTTGTTTGTTACGGGTCAAATCTTGCAAGCTTAATTATACCCACTACCTATTACACCACGGAGCTGAAATTTTTCAAGCTGCTTCAGTTCCAATGACAATGCATTTTTATGATAAGAATGATCTGCTGCTATGCTCAGGATTGGCTCCAAACAAGAGAACTCCTCAACGTTTAACAATACAGATATGAAATTTTGTTTATATCTTTACATTAGGGATCTATAATAGCATTGCTAAAGCTTGTATTTCTAATTATTTTATTAGCCTTGTTACAAGCTTCACTTGCTGTGTATACTTACACAATTATATCAGGTCAAATCTTGCAAGCTTAATTAAACCCACTTCCTTTTACACTGCGGTCTGAAATTTTGCATAAATCTTGCGTTTTGGTGATAATGCATTTTTGTTATAAACATACCTGGTACTACGTTCAGAATTGCCACCAGACAAAGGAACTCCTCAATGGTTAACAATACGCTTATGAAGTTAGGTAGGCTTAGGTATTCCAGCAAATTAATCAGTTATTTCCCACCTACCTTTAGCAACTGGATCCACAACCTAAAGAAAATGGCGGAGATCTGGATTGAAAAGGTTTAAAACTGGTCAAAATTGTAAAAAGGCTTCCAGTAATGGGCGTCCAACGACTGATTGGATGGAATGAATCTAAAAACTGATTGGGATTGGATCAAAGTATGTTTGAAACTCAGTACGTTAAGTAGTTAGGACTGTACGCAGTACGCCGGAGAATTCCCTATCCAATAGGAAAATCCAATAGAAAAAAGTAAAGACTATCAGTGGAACACTTTATCACGAATAACTTGACAAATATAACCCTGCAAGACTTTAATAATACTAAACTACTTATTAAAAATTTAGTATCATCGAGTCTTATACTAACATAACAGAAATAAATAGGCTTTCGCAAATCACGGACGACTAGCACGAAATAAATATTATGTTATTGCTGGTAATAATTCATAAAGCACGAATCAGATTAGTCGTTTACGCAGTTACGACTATTGTTGGTATTTCTATTTCCAAAAGCCGTTAAATAGACAGACCAACGACAAATTATGAGTGAACTGCCTTAGCTGCCCCATTTTAATACCTAGTAAGGTCTCAGAACAATATTTTAAAGGCGCATAAATAGGAAACATATTGACAAATTTTACCGTAAAAACTTGTCATGTTTGAATGATAAATATTTTAGAATTTGCACCGAATATTGGCGTTATCTTTACGAAGTAATTTGTTAAACTTTACCGGAGACCTGAGTGGGGCAAAATTAAGGTTTTTGGGTTGCCTCCACTCTTGGCCAGACTCCTGAAGTATACTTTAGACCGCCGTAGGTATCAGGAGAGATTCGTGTTTAACTGTGAAATATGAATAGTGAAACGAGAAATCCTAACTCCTATCACAAGAAATTAGCAAATATTAAGATTTGTCATATTGATATTAATCTTAGGAAAACTAATTTTCTTGTTATTGTTTCAAAAGTAGCACTTATACTATGGGTTTCTTTATTATCGTTGGGATTTGTTTATTATTTATCGTTTTGTACCTGTAATGCCTATTGAGAATAATAAAAAGCAAATTTAAAGGAAAAACAAATTAAATGCCAGCAACACGAAAATGATGAAATTATTGACTTTCATGATGACATTGCATAAAAATCAATTTGAAATCACTAAAATTTACATTTTTATCTATGGTTTACAAAATGACGTCACTCTGCGTTTTATCCAATATTCATGACAGAATGTCGTGTTTTGTCTATTTTTTTTTTATTAAATAAAATATAGTCAGATATTTAATTTAAATAAAATTTTTATTTTACTACATTTTAACCATAAAAAATATATAATCATAATAAGAATTAATGATAATTAGTGTCATTAAGCTAATCCTAGCCCATCGTCGGAAATAAATAGTATAGTACGGAGTATTATTAATTTTGAGTACTTTCAAAATTTGCCGAGAGTTTACAAATTCTTGTTTTTTTCAGTTACTCTGAAAAGGTGAAAGCTGTATCGTTTATCTACCATGATTGTGTCATCTTTCTAGTCAAGGAGATGGGCCATTGGCTCCAGTGTGTGGTCGGTATTAGCGAGGCTCCCTATCTCCGATCTCCAGCACAGATGGTGCACTGGTGCCAGAAGTGGTACATGGACCATGCGCTCAAAAAGAAAAATGCACAACAAGGCATAAGATAAGAGTAAATAGGCATTTTCTATATTAATACACTTTACCTTTGATGATAGGTATATAGATGTACACTCGTATCTATCAGGGATTGCAGTCAAGCCTTAACTCTTAATTTATTTATATAAAAATGTATGTTTGTTTGTTTGTGTTTTTGTTTGTCCTTTATAGACTCTGAAATGGTAAGAAATAGAGCTATGATGTCTTCAGTAACTTTGTTCACATTTATCTAGAATAGATTTTGGTTCCTAAATGACATCGATCAGACACCTGTATATTGGCTTCTGGCAAAGGAACTCTTCAATAGTTAACAATACACGTTCGAAA
>DWJZ01005448.1:0-14045 GCA_018249125.1 Asbolis capucinus | reverse complement strand
TACGAGAAAACAGGGATCCGCGTGAAAATTTCGACAATGTAACCCAACGTGTGAAAAAAAGTACCAAAAAATCCTTATATCCGTATAACTTTTTGTTGTTTTATCAGTTGTTAACTCTTTTGTACTATTACATCTTTTCTAACTTTTACTTATAAATCACGCTATTTGGTTGGTGAGAAATGCATAAAGTGTATTAAAAAGAAAATCAATAAATTATAAAAGTATAGAAAAAAATTTAATTTGTGAATGATGCTGTGTGTTGTATTGTGTCATATGACTTGAATGACTATATTTATTTGTAGTTTGTATTTGTTTTTTGATCAATACTTAGTTTAATAACTAATTTTTTGAAATAAAATAAGTAGTTTAGTGGAATTAAACCTCATTTATATAAATTGGTAAAAACCCTACAACATTTTTTATGGTTTATTGATTACGTTATTTGAGTTGCACCGAGTATAGGAGAGAACAGTAATAAACATTGGCTAACCATGGTTGAGCCGAAGTCTTGACCAATTTTTACTAAATATTTCTTTTAAACTTTAATCTTCTTCTTTTATAAAATCGGGCAATATTGCTATGTACATTTATTTATTCTGTTTAAAATAAATATTACTGATATTTAAAATAAAACATTTTGCAGTTATACTTTTTTATTGTATCGATCTATTTATTATCAGTATATAGAAATATTTATATAAAAGTATTGCTGAATACAGGAATTATTTATGTTAATGATTGCTATGTAACTTCAGTTTTAATTTCAGTGGATGGAATCAATTTCTTAGAGTTTTTATTCATTTTCGGTCTGCCTCGCTTGGGGATTGAATTATTTTTCTTTCGCACTGTCAAGTCTACTGCCAGTTTATTGCCAAATTTATCTGTATTATCCATCTTCAATAGGCCATCTGTAGGATGTTGACTTCGCGCCATGTTCAATCCGTGATGCCTCATCATATGTTTATTATAATTTGACCAATTCGTAAAACCACCACTGCACATGTGACACTTGTATGGCCTTTCACCAGTATGTAAACGTACATGTTGGACAAACGTAGACTTGTGTTTGAAACCTTTGTTACAATATGAGCATATATGAGGCATTGCATCGGTATGAACTATGCTGTGTGTGTTGAGTTGTTTTTTTAATCTGAAACATCTTCCACACTTATCACAATTGAACGGCCGCTTACCATCATGAGTGCCCATGTGTCTGCTGAGCTGTGATCGTAGTCGGAAAGAATGTTTACATTTTTCACACTGATATGGTCTGATATCATCATGCATCAATATATGTGCAATGAGATTAGCTTTAGTAGTGAAGCATTTCCCACATTTATCACACGTGTGATTTTTTTTTATCTCTCTATGCTGTGTCAAGAGATGGGTGGTTAAACCACCTTTGTATCTAAACTGTTTGTGACAAAACACACATTTGAGGTCGTCGGTTAACTGCTCTGCTGGGACTTCACGAATTTTCTTATCTTTATTGTACATATTAAAGTGTTCAAGATATTCTTCGTTGTTTTTAAAGTTTTCATTGCATCCTGGGCATCTAAATTGTGTAATATGTTCTTTTCTATGCATAATAGCATCATATTCCCTGAAGAATGTCCTATGACATTTATAGCAAGACAACTTGAGATTATTTCTATGCCGTTTCACATGTAGTATATAGCTATCCAAGTTCATTTTTCTTATCCTGCAGTCGGGACACCGGTACGGGTTGCAGCAACCGTGAGACTTCATGGAATGTTCTTTTAACTCATCAATGGAACTGAACATTATATCACAGTAAGCACAAAGCCAACTATAGTCTTTCCAAGAGACCTGAAATTCAACTGGTATTATTTTTAATAAGCAATTTTTTTTACTAGCTTCTATTTTATTCTTTGCATCCTTCTCGGTAATTACTTCTATTACTTCGGAATTGCATGTAACTGCAACTTCAGAACTGTGTGAGACTTCATTACCAATTTCGAACTCTAGTTTTACAACTGGTTCAGTTACTGGTGTTTCTTGAGGACTGCTACCATTATTAAAAACTTCCTGTTTAACTATTGTTTCCCCCAAAGTACTAAATTCATGTTGAGACGACTCAACGTTTAAAACAAATTCAAATGCACTATCCAATGATTGCATACACTGAAAACAAACAGTTTTGGGCAAATCATCGTGGGGTGAATTAAAATTAAATACTTCTAAAGAAAGGCGGGACAGCTTCTCTATAACTTTTAATCTTCTTTCCCCATCAGATTGAAAGTTTACTAGTTTATCATAAGGCTTCAATTTGGCACAGAATCGACAGTACGCAGAATATGTAGCACTCATAGTTGTAAACACACTTTACAGATGACACGTACTATCTTTTAACAATATCGTCAGCTTTATTTTGCTACAGTTTTTCATTCTTCATTGCACATTTCATAGAAACTCAAGGATGAGGTGTTTCCTAATAATAATAATTCAAATTTTATTTCTGTGCTCTTCGAATACAAAAATGTTAAAATTAAAGCTTTGCAGTTTTATGCAAAGATGGATTTATATTATTTTTAGTCAGCTGTCATTGTAGGCTACAGAGTAGTTTAGTATAAATCACTAGGTCATTTTAAATTGCTTATTTTATCTATGTACAGTTGTGTAATATTTATTCTATACTTGTTTAAAAAAGTAAATCTAATGTCATTATTGTCAATTGTTTTTTATTTACAATTACAAATATTACGAAAATATTATGTTGTGTTGTATTAAGTTTCTGGTCGGGAGATATCTGAATTTAAATATGCAATGCTGAACAAATAAGATGGAACTAGACAAAACGACTTATTGCCGTCTTTGTGCGGAACCTAAAGCGCCCGAGAAAGTGTTAAACCTTACTATGGACGATAAGAAATGCGAAGAAATAATGTACAAACTTGCTTTCCTGAATGCTATTTATGTCGAAGTAAAGTCCGACAAAAACTTGCCAAAAACCATTTGTTTTGTATGCTACGAATCATTAAATAAAGCTTACGAGTTCCTAGACAAAGTGAAGAGATCTCAGGATGTGCTATTACATTTATTTAACTCTACGGAAACCAAATACGATGTTTCCGACGATGACAGAGAATACGAGGATTTCTTTAGCCCCGATGTAGTTGATAACACTCCAGTGAAACAAGAGGATAGCTGCCTAAACACGGACCACGTTGACATGTGTAATTCTGATGTGAAATTAAAAAAAGAACCGAAAGAGGAGCTGGATCCTAACATTGACGATACAATAATATCAGCGGACTTCGACCAAACCTTAAACGTACAAGATATATTAGACGCTGCAATGTGTAAGATGCCATTTCCGGAAGATGTAGAAATTTATGCTAAGGAAGTACCCAGTATTGATAAGAAATCAATTACTTTATGGAAAGATTACCCATGGATATGTGCGTTTTGTAACATTGAGTTTCTTGACGTCATGACATTGAGGTCTCATTCCAAAATTACTCATGGAAAGTGTCATGCATTTTCGTGCATTGACTGCAAGAATTATGGCAAAAATGACTTCGATTCGTTTATCAAACATGTCCGACGACACAGAAGAAAACTTAGGTAACAATAAAATAAATACCAGTTATGTTATGGCAATAAGAAACATAAAAAGTATATTAAATACCCTAATATCATATTATTACTCATACAAAAAAAATTTAAAGTTTGACATGTTAAATTTACTCAAGATTTGCTAACAGTATCTTGCTCTAACCATAAGCTATTAAACTTTTAGGAGATATTGGTATACGTGATCATGAGTATTTTACATTTAAAATGTTATATATAGATAATTTGCACACTTACCTTGTACTGGATTTATAACAAGTTATACAACAGTTACAAAAATATATACACCTATATATTTTTATCATTAAGCAAATTAGATCAATAAATCTGAGAAAAAGAAATTCTCCCTCTAGTACAGATCTAGTACTAGTAAAATTAGTACTGATAGATTGTAGTACTGTACATAACATCAATTATAGTTTTTATGCCTTTTTCCATTATACAATCCTTAATATACATATATACAATCCTTCTCTCCATTCTTCTTCTGTTATCTGCCCTGAGGTGGTATATTGTTGATGTATCTGGAGTCAGTTTCTGTTACCACTGAACCTTGTTACTTATTAATGTACCACTTCCCTTGTTTCTTTCTCGTCCTTGCATATGCGGGGCTACCACTTAAGTTACGTTAGTTAAGACAACACGTTAGTAACACCCCCATCTGCTGTTTTTAATGTCCATGGGCGGTGGTGATCACTTACCATCAGGTTACTCGTCTGCTTGTTTGCCTGCTTATTACATAAAAAAGAAAAGTTTGGTTTTCTCATCTAGACAAGTTTTTTAAACAATTTCTGTGTAAAAATAATACTTTTTAACGTACTAAGTATCAACTTACAATATTTTTATATACAAGAGTTATTATGACGAATTTTTTCATAAACATTAGCAATTAAACTCAAATAGTGTTACTATACTTTGTTGCTGCTTAAATTTTAAAATGACAATAAAATTCCTTTGATAAATGTTTATTTCAGAAAAAGATGTCACTACTGTGATAAAATTATCAATGAGGAAAACTCAACATCCCATTTTCAAGATCATCTACAAAACAGCGAAGTTTCCTGCCAGTTATGTGGAGAAATTTTAAAAAATGATGATGCTCTACAAAAACACTTAGGGGAATATAACATAACAAAACCAAAACGTAAGCCTAGAAGAAAACGGGGTACGCCCATCACAGAGGCAGACCTTACTTGTGAGCTGTGTAAAAAGGTTTACAAGAACCCAAACAGTTTACGGGATCACATGAAAATACATACAGACAACCGTAAGAGAAATTTCACTTGTGATCGATGTGGAAAAATGTTTTACAATAAAGGTACATTAACGTCTCACATTATGTCCCATGATCAGATCCGTCCACATACATGTAGAATATGCAGTAAGTCATTCTTGTTCCCCAACATGCTAAGAAGGCACGTAGAAATGCACTCGGGTGTGAAGCCATACTCCTGTGAACAATGTGGACGATGTTTCAGATTACAATATCAGTTGAACGCTCACAAAATAATTCATACAGACTCCATGCCTCATGTCTGTCAATACTGCAATAAAGCATTTCGTTTCAAACAGATCCTCAAGAATCATGAAAGACAACACACTGGTGCCAAGCCTTATTCTTGTCAGTATTGTGGCATGGAGTTTACAAATTGGTCTAACTACAATAAGCATATGAAACGAAGGCACAATACGGACACTTCTAAAAAGAAAATCACGCCGGAGGGTGTGTTCCCAATTAATCCCCAGACTGGACAAATATTCCAGCATCAGGATCCTGGCACTGAGGAATGGAAGACTAAGATTATGGTACCAGCTAAGAGAGGAAAGAAGAGAGTTATTAAACAAGAAGATGTCAGTTAACAGAAAATCACAACCAGGTTTGCATTTGTAAATATAATAAACAAATAAACACCCGAAACATTATATGATAATCTTGGAATATACTAGCATCATGAAAAAACCTATTGTGCAGAAAGAAGTGGGTGGTGCAGAGCCCTAGACCGGAACCCAGATTTATGCATGCCCAACTATAGAAGGTCCTTCTCTTTTAATTTGAGGATATGCAGTGATACACTTATGCCGTATTAAAGCATGGAATAAGGAAATACGTGAAAACATTTAAAATGCCCCCATTTTTAAATGCAACATATTGATGTTGCCAGGTAATAAAATACGCCAATCTGTCCAATTAATTAATGTTGAAAATCAAAATATAACTGGAAATATTAATTTAAAATTATAAAGATGTACATTTTTCGAGATATACATGTAAGGGAATTTAAACCCCAAATATTTTTTGTTTACAAATTCTAACATGATTCCTTCTTTTGCTAAGAAGCTTAACCAGAGGCTCAGATTAGAGGGCTTAAAATGAAGTAAACTGTATCAACCACCTAGTCTTTGGTTATTTTGTGCCATACGTAGGTACTTTCACATCACGTTTAATATTATATAAAATATGTATTTGTTTACAAAAGAGTATTATTTAATTTTGTATTGTTATAATTACAAATAATTCGTCATCAATTTATGTCCAACTATGTAATGAAGAGTATTTTGTACAGAAATATATTATTAACGTGGTAATTATAATAAATGTATTGTTTAAATGTTTACCCATTTTTACTAAGCATTACAATAAATTAACAGTAAAAAATTAATAGGAAAAAAAATTTTTATGCCTAGCGGATTTTCTATTGTTGGTGTCATTAATGTTCGCCACTTACCATCAAGTGGGATCGTGGACGAGGGCTAATTTATTTAAGGTAAAAAAGTCTATGGACGGCGGAGATGGTCAAATCGTTTGCCTGCGTATCACATAAAAAAACCTTCAGTGAACCTTCGAGATTCTATAGCAACTGTACCAACAGATACGGACAGTGATGAGGATTTTGATTTGCAGTTTTAAAAATTAGATATGATTTTATTGTTTTTTTTTTTTTTAGCGGATTTTATGACGCAATATCATTTCGTTTTGACAGAAAAACCATAGGGAAAAACAAACCAGCTTAGCGAAATTTTGAAATAAAATTGGCAATATTGCTGACAGCTGCCATTTAGTCAAGTAATCAACTTTAGTCAAATACTCCAATAGTACATAGTTACTCTATAAAATAGTAGGTAATAGTCAGTACTTTATAAACTATGGAATTTAGTTTTCTGCGAAAAATATGTGATGCTCGTGCTTAATTTGTTTTGTTGTGCTTCGTAATTTTGGAAATTAAAACCATTTTCATCATGTCGGATACGCAAACTATGCTGTGTCCGTTATGTGTCATAAGAAGATCTCGTTATCAACTGGTAAATCTGCAGATAAATAACGACGTAAGGCAGAGAACGTCTGTCGAGATTCAACCTAGTTACTGATTTAGGTTCCCAGGACGATATTCCAACAAAATCGATATGTAAATTATGCATTCATTCTCTAGAGAATCTTTCTAGAGTTCTCTATTCTCTATTAAGAATTCTCTAGAGAATTCATCTAGATGAAGCTTTTGAATTCGTTGTGAAAGTGGAAGCTGCTCAAAAAACGTTTTTTCTGCAAGAAAATATAGTAAACAGAAGTGATGATTTTTGTGCGTCTGAAGACTCCAATAACTGATATAACACTATAGTACACGCTAATGCTTAGTTTGGGTTCAAATGGCCGTTGTGAGTTGTCCAAAGATATTTATTTATAATTCGGCGGCGGTGCCATTTAGTATTTTCTGATAAATGGAGCCTTATTGGATTAAAACTTTTCTATTAGCCACTGAGCAATCTCCAATCAGATATTTCAACCCATAATTGTCCCACTACTGGGCTCAGATACTACCACCTCACAAATGATGATTCCGTTGAGAATCTATCGATAGTCAATAATCTGATCACTAAGGTAGGGTAAGCCTTCATGGTGTCAGAGGAGGCAATAGGACGTTATTTATATCAGTTTCTGGAACCAGCTTTTATTTGGACTTAGAACTGCCAAATATACCGCTACGAGCAGTATTATACTGTTTTTGATTAAAATATCGATACTTTTTACTATTGAACAAAAAATAAACAAAATTCTGTTTAAATAGGCTGTGGCCCGTGCAGACTCGATTAACACTACGTAAATTTGCGCTTAGTTTAATCCTCCCGACCACAACGCATGAAATGTGGCACCATCTATAATACATCTCTGGCTCAATGTAAGAAAAGGTTGACGACACGTGTATCAGCATTATTTTGGTGGTTATCTACTTAAATGCAAATAAAATGAGCTCATCGTTCATTTTGATTTCAGTTTTGAACGTAGTATATTTTATGTGATAAGCAAGCAAACGAGCAGACGGGTCATCTAATGTTAAGTAATCTCTGTCGCCTTATTAACACCAGACTAGGGTGTTATTAACGCGTTGCGTGTGAGGTAGGAAGTAATGAATCCGCATTCGCGGAGAAGAGGAAGGACTAAGGAGAAGCGGTACATTTCCAAAGCAACCGGGATCAACAATGACAGCAACTAACCCCAGATACACCAATAGCGTACTACTTTAGGACGGGAGACAGAAGAAGAAAGGGGAGGAGGATGAAAGACCGCCCGAAAAACAGGATCTCAAGCGCCCAGCCGGAACACGCAAGAGGGTGGTAGCCAGCCAGACAGGCTTCACAAAAAGATAATAATCCTTCCGCTCGCCCAACCACTAAACAGCTGACTTCTGTACGCCTTTTATGACACCCTGGTAGGCCAGCATGGGTTTGTATTCTAAGCCGCCCCAATACGGCTAAAAACGATATTTCGGTAGTCGTATTAGGCTCTTAAAAGTAACAGTAGATTTATAAGTTTACACAACTTATAAATCAGAAGCACTAAAATTATGGTAGGTGTGTCTTTAAAATATATTGAAGAAAACTGTTTACTTTTCTAAAATAATGTTTGTTTTTCTTCTCAAACTTAAAAAATATTTATTTAGCAACTAGCAACCCTGGTTCGAGTCTCACAACCATAGACATAGATACTAGCACAAATGGTCGTAGCACCCGTTATGTCAATGCTAGCACGTAATACACACTCATACCACGCAACATAGAATGACTATCACTGGTATATCTCGTGTTGCCAACTCCAGTACATAGAAAAACTGAAGATATGGTTGAAAAAAAGTTTAAAATCTGTAAAAATCAAATTAATGAATGCTAAAGCTAAATTTTTATCTTTTCATTACTTTGTATTATTTAATGATAGTAATAAATAAAATACTTAATAGGGAGGTAATTAAAAACAATAAAAATTAAGAAATTATCAAGGTTTTTATAAAACCATATGTTAAAACTCTTCGTCGGTAAGCCAAGAGTCAATAAATTATATGCTCATATCATACTTTATTTTATTGTAAATCGACAGTTTTTTGTTTAATATACCACCGTCTTAAATTTATTTGCTACTTAATCTGTACACTAAATCAGCATCCGTAAAACCTGCTACTATCAAACCGAAGCTAATAATTAATAAATAGCGTTTGTGGTGGAAATTGTACATTATTACGGTCGATCGATCGCCCGTTTCACGAACATTGTTATTTTTCACTTACCCCGGAATCCTTGAATACTTTGGGTAATTCAAGATATAATTATATACATGCCCTCAGTCTTCTGATTAGATTTTTTTGATAGGTTAAAGTTGCGATTTCAAATAAAAATACGAATATGCAAAGTTGCATTAGTAATAGTTAATCATATGTTGAAAAATCCGCACCAAGAAAGGAAAAAGGAGTGACATACGATCATAAACTATTAACTCTGAGTTCACCAACGAAGAGTTCGGCATTTGATTTAATCAAAACTTTAACAATTACATGATTTTTATCGTTCCGCCCCTTTAATATATTCCGTTTATTACTACAATTAACCAATAAAATATAATAAAAATATAAAGATGTGGGTTTACTGTTTTCTAATTTGGTTTAATATGTTCGTTTTCTACAGCTTTCTCAATGCCTGGGTTGGCAACACTGATTGTCAGAATCAATATCACTTTCGTAACTGACACTATTCCAGATATAAAATTTTACACAGACAAAAATGTCTTTTTCTAAAATTCGATACTGTATAAAACAGGTAATTTTTGTTCCATAAATACATCAAAGGAACTTTTTCTAATAAATTGACCGACAAACCATGCCCTGATACATTCTCTCTATTTTATGATTAGTTGTACAGCGCCATCTAGTTGAAGAACAAACTATTCCATATTTTCGTCTTTGTTTCGTGTTTTAGTTACACTATGTTTTTATATATGTCTCTGTCCTGTTGTCTGTGCTTCAGTCATATATTTACGTCTTTGAGGGGTTATCGTGTTGACGCAAATCAAATAAATATTTTGTTGATAGTGCCCTTTTATCAGTGTGTGTTAATGTCGTGATAGTAATTATATCTAGAGTTTTTTTGAATTCAATTAACAACATTCGCTGTTTTTGTGTTTAATCCGTAAATAATAAATAAAAACAAAACATGAGGCTCGCTGGGACAATTTTCACCAACGTGACGAAAATGCTGGACTTCTATTCGCAGTTCAACCCTTCACCACTCTCTATAAAACAATTTATAGATTTTGGTAAGTTTCGAATTTGGAATCCTGTTAAATCTTTTTAATTGACAACTTATGTTCACGCTGTTGCGACATTCGGGCATTACAATACAATACCTTGACCGAGGTACGTAAACAATTAGGCAGAAATAATTCCAAATATTCAATAATTTATGATTTAAACGGTAATTTAAATAACAACGTCAGCAAGCAGGTATTGTTTATAATATTATTACATATCTTCAAGGTGTATTCAATCCTCAAGTTAATTTTGTTATACTTACGCAACAATCACTATCAATATTTTGAAACACGTCAGATGTGTAGTAAGTTGTGTAAAAAATGTGTAATAAAATTTTCGATAAAAATAAATACAAGTGTAGTCATGTAAAGCTATGATTTACAATAAATTTACATAAGCAAGACAAATTATGAATATTTTAGTACCCTCTGACCTTCATGTCCTATTAAAGTATATCTGTTGTTGTTGTTTTTTTTTAATGTTGCAAGGTATTATAATTAATAAATAAATATCTTTGGGTAACATACATGGCCACCTGACCCCAAAGCCAGCTTGTACTATGATCAGACAACTGATAAACATACATATATATTTTTACATATATGCTTATATACATATTTATACTCAAACACACAGAACAAACATTCCTGTTCATCACAGAAAAGTTTGACCTGGATAGGAATCAAACCCACGGTGCAGCAGTCAGGTTCTCTAACCACTGGACCAATTGGTTTGTCGATTAGTATTATAAGAGTCTTATCTTGTTGTCTGCTATTTAAAAAATATATAATGGAAGTCCAAAAAATCTGCACTATGTATGAGAATCTTTAATTATTGACCTTTAATAATTGTAAAAATATATCAGTTCTAATTCAAATCATTCATAAAAATGTAACCAATTAACATTATGGGCAATATAGAATTCCCTCCATGTTCTGTAGGGAAAGTAGGCCCTTAAAAAAACAGCCTTATAATAACATCAACAAGTATGTAATTAAATAGCTGCATAATATCATGAAATACATAATTGATATATGTATTATTAGGGACTTTTCAAATGGAACCTGACAAACATCAGTATTTAAATAAAACACGCATTCACGAAAATTGATAAACCCAGTAAACAGATTAAGGTAACCATAAAAAAACTATACTGTTTGAATTGAGAACCTATTGTGAAGCCTGTTAAAACAATAGTCACATTAAGAAACTGTTTTTCTCAACTGGGGAAGGTGAAGGAGGGAAAAGAGAGGATATTAACCCAGTATAAATAACACTAATCATATTTTTTTTGTATTTCGAACCTAACACGAAAATGTTTAAAATCAAAATGAGCTTTTTTCCACTCAAACTGTTCTCTAGAGCAGGGATGGCAAACCTTTATGTAAAATCTTGCAATTTATATAGAACATAGTACTAGTATAATTATCATTAATATTCAATTGTTTTAAATTATGCCTCACTTGAAATGGAATATGCATGTCTTCATTACAATTTAAAGTATTGAAGACGCTGTGAAATAATTGCAGCTATTAAATATCATAGTTTATTACTGTGGTTATATTGTTCAAGCAATAAAATCATACTAATATTATATATACTTTGTGTTTTGTGAGGATGGATGGATGTTTGTTCCACTTTCAGACAAGATCTACTGAACAGATCCAAATGAGATTTGCTATAGAGAAAGACTGACAAAGATTGGAATAACACAGGCTACTTTTTATCAACAAACTGCTTGAGCGAAACCGTTGGCAGTAACTATACTTTGTACAAATTTGAACGAGGTTTTTTTCCATTTAAAATTACAAGTTTGTATGGAAAATTTCCAGACCAATTTGCAATCACTGCTCCCTGCACTTAACAAAATCCATAACTAATATTTGCTAACTGTTATTACACCGAAATAAATAGAAGACACTGCTGTTATTTTAACATTTAAAAATAAAAAAAAATCTACTTCAAATTTCCATTTTAAATTTATGTATGACAATCAAACACACAAATTGTTTTAATGTAACATACAATAGGCGGTCTTATCGCTAAGCAGTGATCTCTTTTAGACCTTTGAATGAGGAGCATATAAGGAAATAAGATCAGGTAGATGTAGTACTTTGTCCATGAGGAATTTTACAAAAAGTAATTATTCAGTTTTGCAGATTTTTATGATAACTTATATATTAATAATTCTGAATGAGTAGCGAATGTTATCCAGCTGAATAGCCAAAGTAACTCTAATTAGTAAAAAATAGTTATTGTAACAAAGTATAGTATTGTAACAAACTGTAGTATACAAACAGACAATACAGTTTTATTTGTATAGAATATCGAATTAATAATAATCTATGGTATTCTTTGATTTTTTTTAAGAATAGATAAAATTGGCAGTGCACAGCTGTACACTATTTACAACCTGTTGTGGAGTTTGCGTTAAAAATATACCTAACTGAAATAAAATTAAACGCTAAAAATATACGTGTCTGTGGTATTTATGTCAAGGATATTAATACCACAAACGGTTTGGCGGGAAACGAGAAGTAATATCCTGATTTGGCGCCAATAGTTCGATAGTCGTTAACTTTGTAGTCTATGAATGAATTATGTGAACAACATTTTGGTGTGTTTTGTTCAAAGTTCAATGTGTCAAGTTTGGTCTTTGTGAATATTTTGTCTTTTATTATTTTTATTTTTAAATTACTTCAAATTGTGCAGGCTTTTTTGAGTTACAGAAACTGTAGACAAAATTATCTGTATAATATACATTGAAGAAAACATCGCACACCCACACACACGCAAATGCACAAAAGTTCAGCACGGTAATTGAAAATGAAAAACACAATTTGAATATTGGCCACTACGCCATGCTAGGTTTCCCTGTGTAGGAAACGACTGACTATAACTTACGACAGTGTACTGTAATGTCAAAAGAAAAAAATAAATAATGAAAGGTATAAAAATCGAACTTAGCTTACGTTAGATGAATGAATAAGTTTTTGTTTATCTGTGTGTTGTATGTAAGTACTGTCAATGTCATTTGTCACCATAGAATTACGCGGGATTTTTTTTTATGTGAAAGTGGTAAAAAGAGCAGACGTAAAACGGTCACCTGATGGTAAGTTATCACTGCCGCCCATGGACATTAATAACACCAGCTATTATGCCGCGATATTTATATAGGTAGTATATATATAAAGAAAATGAATTTTCTATTTGTTATTGTTCAAATAGCGAATCTGTTATTCTTTCGTTATCGCACACGTAGTTTCTACGTAGAAGGTATAGTTCAACATAATTACAATTTAAACAATAGTGATAATATAATTCTACTCACATAATAAATTCGAAAGTACAATCTTCGTTTCTCTATCACGTTAAAAGTTTTAAACGAATCTAATGGAATTTTGAGTTAGAGATAGATTATAGTCTGGATTTGAAGGCAATTACATTATAGTCCAGTAGGAATACTGACGCGGGCAATTTATTATAGTCTCGCGAGGCATGATGAAGGATGCAAAGCGCGACGTTTGTACTGGCGGGATGTCTACGACGAAGGGTACACCCGCCGTGCTTTGGCTCGTTTGATGTTGGGAAAGGTATGGGGAAATTAATTCAGTCTTTACTGGCATTGTGATATCGTTACTTGCGGATCCAGGGGGTCATGACTCCCTATGCCCCCCTAGCAAAAAACATCAGAATAAAAAAAAAATTAAATGAAAGTTGCGACTGTAAATCCCAGTGCTATTAAACTGAAAATCCACTCCCTTTCGGTCCCAATATTACTTCCCAAACACGAAAAAATATTACGAAACGAATCTCTCGTTTCGCCCAATTTTTTTAATTGTAATTTAATTGAATAGTAGTAAATTTGGAATATGATAT
>DWJZ01005447.1:0-14045 GCA_018249125.1 Asbolis capucinus | reverse complement strand
CACATTTTTTTTACATACATACATATTATAAGTTAATGCTTGATTACAGTCCCATCTGATGGTAAGTGGCGATGTAGTCTTAGGTAAAGCGCGTTAACTTAGAAAATTCCTATTCAGTCTTGTCTTGAAAACGTCTACATTATACTTGAGCGGAAACACAGACGCTGGCAACTTATTTCAATCATTCGCAGTACGCGATACAAAGGACGAGGTGGGTGACATTGTGAGAGGAAACCTGAACAGTAGTGGGATATTTATGGTTGTAGTAGGATATTTATGGGTTGTATTGATGAATAATGACTTAGGAGTATATAATAAAAATATATATATAAATAATAATTTAAAGTTGATAAAAAAATGATTTGTTAATACACATTCTTATGAAAATATTAAGCGCCTACCTCATATAGTAAGTTGAAAATTGCAACAAATACTTTCTAGTACGTGGCCCTCTTTATTTTTCACAGCTTTTTTGTTTGTACCATATGTTATTACAGCGGCCAGATATACAAATTAATAAATAGTTTCAGGTATCTACCCATTACTGTTTATGAAAAAGAGCACAATGACAGACAAACGGACTTCGGGTCCTATGATCGATGTATTTAGGTACCATTTTCGTCCTTACGAAACCCTAAAATATATCTTCGTAAATCTTATCGTTGCGTGGCCGTTTCAAATTTGGAACGAGCCAAGTCGAGCCTGAATTAACGTAAAATATGATCACGATACCAAAATATAATTATGTATGAACCAATCACAAACATGGACCCTATTCCTAATAAAGGAAGGGTGATTTTATCAAAGCATCATTATAATTTACGGCCATTCGAAATGCCAAACAAAATTCAAAAGCGCCAGTTACTGTTACTCATAATGTTGTGTGAAATATTTGTTGTTGGGTGTAGTATTGCGTTTTGAGATAAATTAGTTAATTAGCGGTGTAAAGAGTGTTATTTAGAGAATTGGAGCGTAATGTATGTCTCCTACATATATTGAAAAAAAAAGTTGTAACTTTGCTATCTTTGCCGGTTTGTATTTCTTAAGCACAGATTTAAAAAATCAATGCATTTTCATTTTATAAAAACATTGCAATGTTCGTGTTTTTAAACACAGATTTTAAAAAAAGAACACGTTTTGTTTTTATAAAAATTACATTTTGTGAGTTTATATATCTAAACACACATTAAAAAATAACAATCATTATAATTTTGCAAAAACTTTGCAATCTTTACCAATTTAATTTAGTACTTTATAAAGAAAAATACATTACGCTCCGGTGTAAGAAGAGAATTAAAAGCCGTAGCACCAAGAGAAGCTGCAACAGGAGTAAAAGAACAAAGCGAGAGAAGATAAGAAAAGATAGAAAAAGAAAATGCTAAGTAGAGGGCTCACCAAAGAAGACTCACCAAAGTCTGTGCAGCTGTCTGGTGCTGTAAAAACAGGCCTTAGTCAGTTAAGCCGGTAAGAAGAACAGCAGTTAAACTAAACTTCAGTTAACAGGAGATTAAAAAAGAGATTTTGCTTTACAAGAAATCATTTCTTATTTAACAAAAAGATAAATACATAAAAAGATGTGGTAAATTTTGTTTTTTGTTTTGTGGTGATCGCCGTGGTCGTCTGAACTATATAATTAATGTAATTTTGTTTATATATCCTGTTTTATATTACCAACAGACTAGAAAGTAAACCATTATTGTTTTATATTTGTTCCTAAACGCATCTTTCAACATATATTGCAATATTTAGATAAAATTCAAGCCACATTTGAACAAAAATAAATAAGTATTTAGTAGCTATATACGTAAAAATATACCCCGCCGTAATACCCGAATTCATTTGAAGAAAAACAATACTAAGCTTCTAAAATTATATTTTCTTCTGTTTTTGTAATATCGAGTTTTAATGCTGAGCTCGTATTCGTTGTAGCCATAAAATCGTATTTGGACCTGGCATTTGACAAAAAAAATTGCATGCGTTTATGCACACATATCGGTAGTTACTATATTTATATTATAAAATCCGAAACTTTTCTCAATTTTTTTTATAAATTAGCGTAAATTATTGCAAGGAGCTGTACTATATAAAGTCTACCGTAGTCAAAATACCTCCAGTGAAAAATGTGTAACCGATTCATTGAATATTCATTAGAAGAATGCATTACAAGTGCATATGCATTTTATATATGCTTTGCTTGAACCGAGATGCGGGCAGGAGTAGTATTAACAATGCAGATCAGTGTGGTTTATAGAAGTTTCATTTTAAATCCTGATATACTCGTATATTCTTTGCATTATGAATGTTTGCGTTATGTTATCTATACAAATTGATTGGAATGTTTGATTGTAATATTTAAACAACCGCTTTTTACTAACAAAAAATCCTACTTGTGATGAAAACTTTGTTCTCGGTGGGGTCGAACCCAGCACCTCCGGCCTAGCAGTCAGGTTCACTTACCACTAAACCAACAGGCAACTCAAATACTACTAAATTACCTGACACTCCAAACCAAATTACGAAAGCTGATGAGTTTGAAAATTAAAATAGGAAGATACTTAAATAAGCTTTTGAGGCTAAATTTAATAACGGTTCATTAAAACGCGAACAAACCTCGTTGAAGCCACCAAGTCGGTTCGTTATTGTACGGCACAAGTGGGTGCACTCGTCACGCGTCACTGTGAGTACCTACTTTAGATATGTCCTCATTTGCAGAAACATATACATGTGTATATATATATATATATGTATATTATTGTTAAGGGTGTCCATACGCACTTACATTACTCCACAATACTCTACTCCACACAGACTACACACACACACATAACAATACTCAAATACACTGTAATTTTATTATAGCATAAAATAGTTAAGATAATAAAATTATTCACTCTGATGTCATGTAACATTCTATAACCTGTCAGGAGAGGGCACTGGTGACATGGAACACAGGCTTGAAACAACCAAAATCAGGCACCAGGCCCTCACAAGGAGAGGTCAATAAGAATGTTTTGACTAACTTAACTTAAACTCTATTTTAAGAGTGTGAGTGCAAATAAATTTGTTTATTATTATTGTTGCTTTTGTCCTACTACTGAGCTCGGATCTCACGATAGGTCTACCATAGTCCAACCTGCGAAGGTCGGGTTGGTTAACTTCACACACTTTCGGGAACTTTATGGGGAATTTTGAGGAATGCAGGTTTCATCGAAGCAGGTGATAAATAACCTGTATACGGATGTATCTTATGAAAATTAAAGCGCATGGTATGAAGCCAGGACCTCCCGTTAGAACGTTCAAAGCCTAAGGCTGACTCTGTTCGCCACTATATTGTATATTTTGTATATATATACAATATGAAATGAAATGAAAAATATATATTTCATTTTAGGAACCAATAGCTCTCTTAAAGAAAGTAAAAAAATTACAATGAAAAATTCCTATATGAATTAGTACAATAACAAAATATTTTTAAGAAAATTATATAAAAAACAAATAACTGAAAGCAATGCCTGTAATTTTTGCCTGAAGTAGAATAACTCACATCCATCCCTCACTAACTCAAAAACCACTGAATTAATTTGATTGTAATTTGACACAGGGATAGATTATAGTCTGGAATAACACGAGAGCAACTTTTTATCACTATACCACTCGGGTGGACCCTAGTAACGTAAGCTAAGTTATTACGTGGTCGAGATTGTTGTCCTTGGCCCAGTAGGGCTGGTTTGTGTAAGACGCCACAATTAACTGGCACTCTTAACTCGACCACAGTAACTGCTTACAGTCTGTAACCTTGGATGGGAGAAATGCCAACGCCAATCACCTGTTATATTAACATACCACATATCACACTATTGTATTAAATATGTGTATAAAAAGTTTAATAAAATATATGATTTTAAACTTTCAGTATCGTGGACAACATTTTTAAAACTTTTAACCGGTTACTCACAATAATCGTGAGTAACCGTGGGTTAAAAATGTTTAATAAATAATTCTTTATTTAAACCACTTGTAACTCAAAGATTTTTGGATTTATTTTCATAACTAGCTTTTCCCGCGACTTCGTCTTCGCACACCTCATTCCTCTTCAACCCCCACTACTATCAATACTACATCTAGTGTATAAAAAAAGTGTAATCCTCATATCTTCGATAGTCAAGAAGTTCCATCAACTATTTCAAGCCCTTTACGTCTTTTTTCGGGAAAAAACGTAGCCTATATTTTTACTCAAGTTCTAATCTACCTCTCTACCAAGTTACATCAAAATTAGTTCAGAGGTTTAGTCGGGAAGAGGTAACAGACAAACATATGAAGTTACTTTTGAATTTATAATATATTTTATAATATTGCGCTCTCACTAGAATTATGATTAAAACCAAACAAGCACGATCTTCATTCATATTTTGGCTACTTTATGTGCATGTTCTGCATACCAAATTACGGAAACTTCTAGAAATTTCATCATTTATCGGTACCTATAGTTGAAAAATGAAACAATTTCGTTCCAACCTTGTTGAATCTCCTTTAAGATCATTTGAAATGTTTATAGGAGCAATCAAGAATAAAATCAAATTACGTACATAAATGTTTTATCTGTGGCCATACGAATGATTCGATTTTGTGATTTAATGCGATCATTCGATTATTTTGATGTTCTCTGTCTCGGTCGCTTCGTTGAAATGTTAGAATCTTTTGTATAATGTTTATAGTGAAAAATAACATTAAAAGAAGTTTCCAATTAAATAATTACTAGCTTTTTACTCTCAGATATTATAAAACCTGTTTACCCCCGCCCCAGTCAACAACACACGTAGTGCATGAATATAATGTGCTATACCTATATCTTTGTCTCTATACCAAATTTCATCAAAATTGGTTCACTAGTTAAGACTTGAATAGGTTACAAATAGACAGAGTTACTTTCGAATTTATAATATTAGTAAGACAGGCTGGTTGGTCTAGTGGTTACTGAACCTGACTGTTACACCGAAGGTCGTGGGTTCGATTCCCACCCAAGTCAAACTTTTCTGTGATGAGCAGGAATGTTTGCTCTGTGTGTCTAGGTGTAATATCTATATAAGTATATTATATTTAAACATATATATGTATGTTTATCACTTGTCTGATCACCATAGTACAAGCTAACGCTTAGTTTGGAGTCAGTTGGCCGGGTATGAATTGTCCAAAGATATTTATATTTATTTATTTATTATTTAACTTCAGCACAAATACACAATCAAAGTATCTACACACTAAATTGATATTCCCATTTGTCTAAATGTATCGTAATTTTTTCAAAGTAACTCAATACCTCTCCTAATTGGCAACCCGGTGAGCTTATTCTTGGTACGGATTGAATATCGTAATGGAGATTTAAAAATAGAATTAGAACAATCCTCATGAAGGTTCTTTAATAAATCTTTGCTGATAAATTCTGCTTGATAGGTGTTTCCTATACTATACACCATACAGCCAGTGTCTTTGAAATTATAAAGTGAATTGACTATAAATAACCGTATTTATTTTACATTCATCATTCTATTTGCAAGGTGGAAAAAAAAGTTACTGAATAGACTCATAAATCATTATGTACTTTGGCGAAGGGTGCTTTTATTCTTTCTTCAAATCTATCATTTAGTAGGTAAACGTGATAGGCTTTTACACATTAGCTTCTTGAAATACAAGCGCGTTTTATCATTAATTAAAATATTAATAATTTAAATGAATTCCATAGTTTACTTGACATTTGAAAAATGTATAAGGTCCAAAATTGCCTTATATATTCACCTCTTTAAATCACCCCCCTTCTATTCACCCCCAAAGTCAACACCACATAATACATATTATAATACATAATACAGTGTCGCGAAAAAATAGGGTACAAAAGGTAGTACGGAATTTTGTCTCCGTCGAATATACAACCATAAATTGTTGTATATATATTATGCACTTTATACAAAAATGTTTGTTCTAGCATTTTTTAAATTTCAACCTATAAAATAGGTTATACAAAACCGCGCATGAACTCATAGATGCGGGAACAAAATGAGTTTACGTATAAATACAAACGTTTCATCATATATACATACGTAATTCTTTGTCTCTGAATTTTAACTTATTAACTATTCATTTCACTTATAAGACGGGCATTCATAAACGACAGCTGTCAGTTTTAACCTTTTAAATATAGAAGAGGCAGAATTAAGAACCTTTTAAATCGCCTCATGCGTTCGGGGTCTTACTTCAGTAGTGTTGGTTCGCAACTCACCTTCCTGGCGGTAAACAGATATAAGCTGATTCGCCAATATGATCGACCGGAGTGTCTGACACATAGTATATATCACTCAATCTTTTTTCTGTCTCCACAGTTATCGATACATTCTTGTTGGGGCCAGTGTCACCAACATACACAACCCTACGAAACATAAAATTTTTAATACCTTGTTTGTAGTATACGAGTACATATGTATTGAATCACTACAAATAATTTTTTAAGTACTTAAGTTTTGGCTTCCCGGTTAGTGATTTTATAAAAGGGTTAGGGTCCATGAAATAAAAAGATATTTGATCATCCGAGTTCTGCCCAACAATTATTGGCACAAACTGGAAACAAACAATAATATAAAAATGGCCGATACTGATATGTACAATATTTGTGATGTAAACAAGAGTAACAAGAGCTATTTATAACTTAAAATCGCAAACTTTACGAGAAGTTTAGGAATTACGTATACCAAAAATAGCCTCTCAATAAATTTACAATAATATCATATTCCTAAGAAATATAAATAACTTTAAGCAGATTCGAGATACAAATGACAGCCTGTCGAAAAATATTGTCTAACGACTTATATTAAGTTAAAAAATGTTCTGAAGAATTTCTATCGCAGTTTCTTTTCTTAATAAGGAATCTTTCTGAAAAAGTTGACATTGATACGTGAATATGTAAATAACATTACACTGGGTCTCTCAATATATTTCTATATATAATCTTTAATGTATTTGTCGACTAATTATAGAAGCGTCTAGTAATAGGTAAATAATAAACAACGGATTAAACATTATGCAGGTAGCGACACCGAACAACGGGTATACATATTAAACTGTCAATACCATTCCAGAAACCGTTTTCAAATTGGTGCGAAGTGCATGCCTCTTCATAATCCTGCCAGCGCAGATTACAGGGCAATTAGCAGTTATGGTGTAAATGGTACTCGGTAACGGTGTCATGAGTGCCGTTCCGTGTTGTTCCACTGGCGCTATACCTTCGCCCTTTAAAACTATCTCGATTGGACATCCCAGTGTGTTTAATATTACTAAACCGGTCTGGTGGTGGCCAGGCACTTGGAGAGTTGAACGCTGGAAATGTATAACGTTATTTTAATAAATAATTCGTAATTTTAGAGCTCCTGCCTGTGGTTGAAATTCAAGCGTAATTCAATAAAAAAATAAATTGTCATTTATAGTATTGATATTGTCAAACGTGTGTGTAAAATACATAGTAGCGTGTGTAATATTTTTATATTGTATTTTATGTATTTCCAATAGGTTTTTCAAAGATTTATACCCTTCTGCATTTCTTCTTCTTAGAAACTTTAAGCTTGCCAAATTTCATAGGGTCTTTGTCTTTGTAATTTTCGTAGAAAGTGGTACATTCTTGTTATTATATAGATACACAATACTTTATTTCTTCGTAGTGAGGGGTCCCGTATTCAATTCCAAGCCGAAACAGACTTATGTTTTATTTTTACAGGGAATCCTAAAATATGTAGGTTATTCGTACGAAAGTGTTACAGAGTAAGCGTAGTTTCAAGACAATGGATGTCAGTTAATTGGAATAGTAATTTTGTAAACGTAAACTATTATGATTATATTCCATAATAGTAATGTAGTCACAAACACACACATACTCGTAGCGTATAAACTACCACTACGTTGATCCGACTATACATATATTTATACTTTTTGACTCATACAAATATTACATATTCACAAGGCGCACATAATGATAAAGATATTCTGTGCTAGTCACCCTTTAGGCAGTGGGAAAACACCGAGAGCGATATATAGATATGTTTGTATAAAATTAAATATACATTTCAACGTGTATTTGTTGAGGAAATTTCAGTGTGAGGTCACTGGTTCACAACATTTGCGAATTACCAATACAATTATTTTAAACAACGCCTGTTATTTTATATATATACGTAAGGGATTATATTTGCTATTATATATGATATTATATTTGATATATTACGTTATGGCAGAACGTAATATAATAAACGTTTAATACACACCCACCTCGATCCCGATTTGCAGAATTCCAGCAGCAACGAAAGCTAGAGCGGCAAGCATACCGCCGATAAACATTTTTTGCAAAGGAGCTAGCTCTGGCATAATGGGCCACGCTCCACCAGGACATACTGGCATCATGAATAGCACTATCGCCGGGTTCATCACTTGCAGTTGATCCGGCATTAAAGTAACGCCCAAAACTTCACCACGCAATCTAGAAGCTTGGAAAGTCCAACGGGAACCCTATGACAAGCGGACGATTGATGCTTTGCATTCTCAGTATTATAATTTTATGTGCATCTAAGTTACAAATTGGTAGTGACTTTCAAGATATGCGTAAATCGTATCACTTTCTTTTAAACTCAATTTCATAATTCATTTATTCTTAGTATTTAAATTTATTTGTCTGGGAATTTGTGATTCATTTATGAACCTATTTTTTTGAGTTTCCCATCGTTACATGAAGGCGCTTAATTGAGTAGATTAAACGGCGAAAGAAACTCCTCAACAATTCTTTTAAATCTATGTCTGCCTGTGCACGCACACGTGGCAAGTACGCTCATTAAAGAGTAGCCTATGTGTTATTCCAGACTATATCTCTGTGCAAGTTCGTGAGGATGGATGGATGTTTGTTACACCTTTACGCAAATAATACTGAACGCATCTGAATGACATTTTGGTAGAAGGATAAATAAATGACTTTTTTCAATATACCGCACGGGCGAAGTAACATATAGTAACCTGCTGATCAAATAGTGACCAAAATATTGGTAAAGGTAAGTAGAGATAGAGGATAGAAAAGACGATCTTCATGTCGTGAACCAGTTTCTCGCCATACTTTTCGCTAGAGTAATCCAACCAATGATCTAGATGCGGACCGTCGACTGTTCTATCATGCTGCATACGCTTCACGAACGCATGCTGAAAACAATTTATTTTACTTTTTACACTAATTGTAAAATTCCGAATAAGATTCGTAATTTTTACAGTTACACTATGTTCGTCCGTCCGACCGTCTGTCCATTCGAGCGTCCGTCTATCTGTCCATCCGTCCTACTACTCACCATTAATTTATTTACTTATTGATCTGTAGTCCCACTACCGGGCAAGGTCTCCTCTCACAATGTTAGGAGACTGAGCCATTGTCCACCAAGCTGTCCAAGTGAGGATTGGTAGACTTCACACAGCTTGGAGAACTTTATGGGCAACTTTTAAGAGTGCAGGTTTCCTTACTATGTTTTCCTTCACCGAAACGAGCAATAATTAATCTGTAATACACAACTTTTCGAAAAATTAATGGTGAGCACAGTATTTGAATCCAGGACCGTTCCAGAGACCAACATTGAAACCGTTACGGTATCAACATTGCTTCATCATTCATCACTGCAACCCATAACTATCCCACTATTTTGCTCAGTTCTCGACTCACAATGTGAGGGATATTCATTGGAGTATCATTGGGGTCTCATTGGAGTATCATATGCGGTATCATATGGGGTATCATATAGGGTATCATATGGGGTATCATATAGGGTATCATATGGGGTATCATATGTGGTGTCATATAGGGCATCATATGGATTACCACATGGGGTATCATATGAGGTATCATATAGGGCATCATATGGGGAATCATATAGGGTTTCATATGGGGTATCATTGCGGTATCATTTGGGGTATCATATGGGGTATCATATGAGATATGATATGGTATATGATATGGGGTATCATATAGGGTTTCATATGGGGTATCACATGGGGTATCATATGGAGTATCATTTGGGTATCATATCACTGGGGTAGGGGTATTATTGCTTATTGGCGTCTAATCTATAGCATAATCTGTGAAATTTCATAAAGATAAAATAGCTGTATAACTAGATTCTAGTCCTTATTTTCCAGGTGGGTATTATAATCAAACTAGCTCTACCCGGCGCGCGTTGCCACGCACCATCTCATCAACCATGTGTCCGATCTATACAATTTTGGTACCAAAACCAATTCCAGAGAATTATGAACAAAGTTGCTAAAGAACATCAGTGCTCTATCTCCTACCATTGCAGAGTCTATAAAGGACAAACAAACAAACATTGATTATTATATATGTACATGTTTGTATGTATAAATAGAAGCACCTTTAAAAATAATAGTAAAATGGCATAACTGTATGTTTTCAAAACTGGAAACACTGTAAAAGATAAATTATCCAAAGAGTAGAAAATTAACTCGTTAAAATCGTTTTAAGCATTCAAAACGGAGAAAATAATTTCTTGCTAAAACACAAAACTCTTCTTATGTTTTTATGTTTTTAATAGACTAGCCTCAATCTCTGCCTCACAAACCTCATGAGAGTTTGAACGCAAACTTTATTCTCTTAATCTTTATTAAAACGCTCCATTTTATTAAATATCTACTTTTCTGCTAGTTTCTCATTACTTAAGGGTTTAACAAATGAAGAAATTTACTTTACATATATTTTTATTTTTATTATTAGAAATATTCCTAAACCGGCAAAGGGCGAGTTATGCAATGTATATATAATAAATATGCAGCAAATGCTGGGTAGGGCTCCGTAGTTAACTTAATAACTCTTTAACTGTAAGATCATTAAATATGATATTGACATTTTTTCCAAGTTTTCAGAACCAGCGCCAAAGCTGATATGAAATATTTAACATGATCCTAACAAAAATTTGCACTTTAAGACAGCAGCAGATTCCTAAATTTTTAAATAAAATAATACTTTCCCAGTTCCATATCATTTTAAACTATGAAGCAGTCAAAAAAATTGTTCCCACTTTACCTCTAAGAGAAGCATGACCGTTATTTGAGAGTAGAACTGAGCCCATAGGTAGGAAAGCTATGAATTTGGTCAAAACAGCAAATATTAAATTAATAAATTATAATGTTCAGATTCATCCATTAATGAGAATGTACCTCAAAGCTACACATTAGCAATGCACGTAGCATCTAGTATTACGAGCGTCGTTAAACTACAAAGCGATTTAAGACCTTATTTAGGACTATGTACTCGTATCCAACACTCACCCAAGCACACGACACGAATTTCAGAGTGATATTGTCGCGAGGGCGTTTAATCTTGTACCAGGGCTTGCCGACAAGGAATATTACTATAATGGAATTGTAATATATTACTCTTAAATAGGATACTAGCAAACTGTATTGTAGAAACAAAAAAGCGGTAAATTTTTGGAGATTTTTTTCTTATAGCTTTGTCCACATTTAGATAAATAAATGAAGTGTCTGATTATTTAATGCAGAAACCAATATTATATTGTCATTTATCTTCTCGGTTACTCATATCGCCATCGCTATCGAGCAAGGAACGAATCATTAAATGGGTGACTTCCGTAAATTATCTAATTATAATTGGACTCACCAATGGATGTTAAGATTAGGAACGTCGAAAATCCAAAACCTAGAGCGTAACACGCGTCGTCGCCAAAGCACATAACGCTTCGCCGTAGAGCTGGGGTCACCACCATACCCATGAATCCGCCCAGGTTCGCCATGCAGTAAAACGTTGAAAAGAACCGTTGCAGACGTTGGTTCTCGGCGGGAAGACGAAACTAAAATCATAAAATGAATTGAACTATTCAATATTGGTTCGCCCGTTTCCTCGGGTAGAAAGGCGTTGTATTTGGCGTCGTACTTAATATTATATATAGGTTATAAATACAATATATTGCAGGGAATCTACATGTATATGTTAAATGGAATTGTTAATATAGATATTGGTGTCAAGTTAGAAATTCGTTTAAGGTGAGAGACGCTATTTCAATTTAGCTTTTTACAGACTGTGTTTGTTCTGGCCCGTGTAAATAACACTTTTAATTTAAATCTGGCTCTACTGATAGAGTGTTTACAGATTCAGAACGCCGAGGTAGCGCTGAGCTACGAGCAGAGCGCTGCAATTGATTCGGATTGCATCAGTATCTGAAGCAAAATATACAAAAATAAAATCGTCAGCCAGAAGTAGTTTCACGTAGGATTGCGACCTATCACAAAGTATTTATTCCGAAAAAGCTGATGTTAAAATACAGGATTAGAATTAACTTTATTTTATTATTTGCTTTTATAACAGATATAGTAACATATTATATTACTCTATAAATCCAGCAGCTATAAATCCATTTGAAAATTAATAAACGTTATGATAGATCTGATCGGTTCCATCACAATCCATAGAACATATGGTAAGGTCCAATAAATAGAAACGAAATAAAAATCTGTCGCCTCATACCACCCTGCTCTAATTGAAAATCTTGTTTAAAAATTGCCTTGAACTATATATTAAAATTGTATATTGTTTATTGTAATCGAGTAAATGTACCTAAATGCATCCAAACTCAATGTTTCCACTGTTGCCACAGTTTAGGGAAACAGTGAACAAACTGCAATATCTGACCGATACCAGATTGGTAATTGGTCCTCTAGCCAAATATTAGAGAGGTTTTCAAGTTATGCTCTTGAAACAGTGTTCAAAGCTCTTCTGTGAAGTGTATGTTAGTCCAAACAAACTTTTTATTTGTCCAAACAAATGGACAAATAGAAATACATTATTAGACTTAGGATTGGCAAACAGGCCACTCATTACTCAATACACATTCCCGTTATTAGCAGTCTAATTAGCAGCTTATCGTAAGTGCCCACCGTTGCCCATGGACATTAACTACCAGGCTGAAGTGTCAGCATCGCGTTGTCGGCCGAGAAGGAAGTGATAGATTCGCGCGTATAGCGTCGACGACGAAGATAAATAAAGAAGAGAAGAAGTACATCACCTAGAGCTATCGGAATCAATAAACATTTTAAAATAGACGTTTCAAAGTTTTATATGTTTAATGCACAGTGTGTCATAAGTTTTCGGCACAGTATTTTTTTAAATTACCTGATCCCCGCCAAAAGCTGCGACACAAGGTTTTATGCCACCGCTACCAACAGCAATCAACGTCAGCCCAATCAAAGATGTACATCTGTAAAATGCGAATTAAATTTTTGTATTATCTCTTGTTTTTATATAGGATATACGTACCTCGTGCCATGTTTATTCACGACATAAAAATTTACTGGTTAAGTACCGAAGTAGTAAAGGTTATAAAAAAAATACTTTTAGGGTTAGGGTAAAAAAAAGATTTTTTGTCTCTATAGACTCTGAAATGGTAGGAGATAGAGGACGGTTGACTTAAGCAATTTTGTTGAGAATTCTCTGGGAAAGGTTTTGGTACCAAAATGATATCGATCGCACAATGGTTGATGAGAAGATGCGTAGCAACGCGCGCCGGGTACAACAACTTAGGCTATAATACGTTGTCCATATAAAATGTTTTGTAATAATATTCGAAAAATAATAACGATTGACTTTACTTTTAATAATTAAGTGATAAAAAGAGACATTTTAACGTATTGGGACGGCTTAGAGTACATAACCCCAAAATCATGTTGGCCTACCAGGATGCCATAGAAAGCATACAGAAGCCAGCTGCTCGGTGGCGAAAGCATTATTATCATCTTGTATTACCAGTCCTGTTGTTGCGCGGTATGTTGCTGCTATCTGGAGTCATTTGATGTCATTATTGATTCCAGTTGCTTCTTAAAAGTTATTGCCTAAAAGGTTTAAAAACATTCTACGTTCAACCCAATTACTCCCATTGTACATAGTTGGTGGTAATAAATAATTTGATTACACATTTGTGACGAGTACCCTTATGTGAGCCCACCAAAAA